>CM044013.1:4942561-5247561 GCA_024085815.1 Flaveria linearis
TATTAATAATGAATAATAATGATAGTAATAATAATAGTAATAATAATAGTAATACTAATAATAATATAATGATAATGATGATAATGATGATAATGGTGATAATGGTGATATGGTGATAATGGGATAATGGTGATAATGGTGATAATGGTGATAATGGTGATAATGGTGATAATGGTGATAATGGTGATAATGGTGATACTGGTGATAATGGTGATAATGGTGATAATGGTGATAATGGTGATAATGGTGATAATGGTGATATGGTGATAATGGTGATAATGGTGATAATGGTGATAATGGTGATAATGGTGATAATGGTGATAATGGTGATAATGGTGATAATGGTGATAATGGTGATAATGGTGATAATGGTGATAATGGTGATAATGGTGATAATGGGTGATAATGGTGATAATGGTGATAATGGTGATAATGGTGATAATGGTGATATGGGGATAATGGTGATAATGGTGATAATGGTGATAATGGTGATAATGGTGATAATGGTGATAATGGTGATAATGGTGATAATGGTGATAATGGTGATAATGGTGATAATGATGATAATGATGATAATGATGATAATGATGATAATGATGATAATGATGATAATGATGATAATGATAATACTGATGTGATGATGATGATGGTGATGATGATGGGATGATGATGGTGATGATGATGGTGATGATGATGGTGATGATGATGGTGATGATGATGGTGATGATATAGTGATGATCATAGTGATGATCATAGTGATGATCATAGTGATGACAATAGTGATGCAAATAGTAATGACAATAGTAATGACAATAGTAATGACAATAGTAATGACAATAGTAATGACAATAGTAATGACAATAGTAATGACAATAGTAATGACAATAGTAATGACAATAGTAATGACAATAGTAATGACAATAGTAATGACAATAGTATGACAAAGTAATGACAATAGTAATGACAATAGTAATGACAATAGTAATGACAATAGTAATGACAATAGTAATGACAATAGTAATGACAATAGTAATGACAATAGTAATGACAATAGTAATGACAATAGTATGACAATAGTAATGACAATAGTAATGACAATAGTAATGACATAGTAATGACAATAGTAATGACAATAGTAATGACAATAGTAATGACAATAGTAATGACAATAGTAATAACAATACTAATAACAATAGTAAATACAATGTAAAATACAATAGTAAACAACAATAGTAACAAACAAGTAACAACAATAGTAACAACAATAGTAACAACAATAGTAACAACAATAGTAACAACAATAGTAACAACAATAGTAACAACAATAGTAACAACAATAGTAACAACAATAGTACAACAATAGTAACAACAATAGTAACACAATAGTAACAACAATAGTAACAACAATAGTAACAACAAATAGTAACAACAATAGTAAACAACAATAGTACAACAATAGTAACAACAATAGTAACAACAATAGTAAACAATAGTAACAACAATAGTAAAAAAATAGTAACAACAATAGTAAACAAAAAAGTAAAAAAAAAAAGTAACAAAAATAGTAAAAACAACAACAAAATAAAAACAACAATAGTAACAAAAATAGTAACAACAATAGTAACAACAATAGTAACAACAATAGTAACAACAATAGTAACAACAATAGTAACAACAATAGTAACAACAATAGTAAAAACAATAGTAACAACATAGTAACAACAATAGTAACAAACATAGTAACAACAATAGTAACAACAATAGTAACAAACAATAGTAACAACAATAGTAACAACAATAGTAACAACAATAGTAAAACAATAGTAACAACAATAGACAAAAATAGTAACAACAATAGTAACAACAATAGTAACAACAATAGTAACAACAAATAGTAACAAATAGTAACAACAATAGTAACAACAATAGTAACAACAATAGTAACAACAATAGTACACACAATAGTAACAATAATAGTAACACTATAGTAACAACAATAGTAACAATAGTAACAATAGTAACAATAGTAACAATAGTAATAATAGTAACAATAATAATAATAGTAACAATAATAACAATAATAACAATAATAACAATAATAACAATAATAACAATAATACAATAATAACAATAATAACAATAATAACAATAATAACAATAATAAGAATATATAATATGTAAAATTAATAAAGCATATAAACTACATAACAACTAATAAATAATAAACTAATAATAATAATATAATAATAAATATATAATAATAATAATAATAATACATCAATAATAATAAATATAATATAACTTAATAATAACAATAATATAATAATATAATCATAATACATAATAATACTATACAATAAACATAATAACAAAATAACATAATAACAATAATAAAATAATAACATAATACATAATAACAAGTAATAATAATAATAATAATAATATAATAATAATAAGTAAAAACTAGTAATACACTAGAATCAATAACATAAATAATAATAATAATAATACATAATAATAATACTTAATACTATATATAACATAGTAATAATAATAATAATATATAATAGTAATATATAATTATGTAATAATATCATAATAAATATAAATAAAATAGTAATAATAAAATAATAATACAATAATAATAATAGTAATAATAATATAAAAATAATTAAATAATAATAATGACATAAATAATAATAGTAATAATAAGTAATAATAATAATAATACTAATAATATACTAATATCCATAACTAATAATATATAATAATAGATAATAATAATAATAATAATAATAATATAATAATACTAATAAATAATAATAATAATAATAATAATAATAATAATAATAATAATAATAATAATAATAAGAATAATAATAAAATAATAAAATAATAAAATAATAAAATAATAAAATAATAACATAATAAATATAATAATAATATAATAATAATAAGTAATAATAATATAATAATTAGAAAAATAATAATATATAAATAATAATAATACGAATAATAATAATAATAATATAATAATAATATAATAATAATATAATAATAATATAATAATAATAAGTAATAATAATATATAGTAATAATAATAATAATAATAATAATAATAATAATAATAATAATAATATAATAATAATAATAATAATAATAATAATAATAATAATAATAATAATAATAATAATAATAATAATAATAATAATAATATAGAATATAATAATAATAATACATAATAATAATAATAATAATAATATAATAATAATAATAATAATAATAATAATAATAATAATAATAATAATAATAATAATAATAATAATAATAATAATATAATAATAATAATAATAATAATAATAATAATAATAATAATAATAATAATAATATAATAATAATAATAATAATAATAATAATAATAATAAATAATATAAATAATAATAATAATAATATAATAATAATAATAATAATAATAACTTATAATAATAATAAGTAATAATAATAATAATAATAATAATAATAATAATAATAATAATAATATAATAATAATAATAATAATAATAATAATAATAATAATAATAATAATAATAATTCGGACACGTGACAGCCAGTCGGATTCAAGTTTAAACTTTAAAGCTTCTTCTATCGGAGTCAACTCCAACCAGAATCAACTCAACTCAACTTCACTTTATTAACCGCAGCACCGTCACGGTTCATGCACCCTCACCAGTCACCACCTATTTAACCCCCTTCTTCCTCCACCCTTCACACACACTCACCCCCACCATTAACACACACTCATCATCAATCACCATGCCCTGTGAATCATCACCACCACCACCACCAACAACAACAATGGTGCTTCCCCAAATCATCAACATATCAACCGTCTTTCCCACCACCAATCCACCCTACCAGACCTCCAACTCTCCACCTCCGACCTCCCCATGTTATCTTGCCACTACATCCAAAAAGGCAACCTTTTTCTCCGGCCAACGTCTCCGCGACCACCGTCTCCGACCTGTTATCTCTTCTCCGAGAAGGCTGTCAAAGGCTCTAACCCACTTCCCCCCTCTCGCCGGAAGACTTACTACTGACGACAACGGCTACGTCTACATCACCTGCAACGACGCCGGAGCTCAATTCATTCACGCGATTGCTACCCACATCACTGTTGATAACGTTGTGTCACCGACCCATGTGCCGGATTTCGTCAAGGGGTTTTTTTGCGTTCGACAGAATGGTGAGCTACGACGGCCATTTCAACCCCTTGTTGGCCGTTCAGGTGACGGAGCTTGAAGATGGTGTGTTCATTGGGTTTTCTGTTAATCATGCGGTGGTTGATGGGACGTCGTTGTGGAATTTCATCAATGTGTTTGCGGAGGTATGTAGAGGCGCCAAATTGGTCTCCAAACCACCATCTTTCCGTCGCGACTCGGTGTTGATTTCGCCGGCCGTACTCAATCTCCCCGCCGGAGGACCCAAAGTCACGTTCGACGAATTCGCACCGTTGACAGAAAGAGTCTTCAGCTTCAGTAGAGAATCAATTCTCAAATTGAAAGAAACCACCACAATCGGAGAAAATTGAATTGCATCTCCGGTGAAGTTTTGGGAAACAGAGCAACGATCCGATCAAACTCTCCGACGACACCGTGACGTCACTGATTGGAAATTGGATCCGAAACGCCGTCGTACCCAAGACCAAACAGTCACCGGCGCCGGTGTCGCAGTCGCCGGAGATTTCGTCGTTTCAGTCGCTGTGTGCGTTGTTGTGGAGGGCGGTGACACGTGCAAGAAAGTTCCCAAATTCGAAAACGACGACGTTTCGAATGGCGGTGAACTGTCGTCACCGGTTAGAACCAAAGCTCGAAGATTATTATTTCGGTAACGCAATTCAGAGTATTCCGACGTACGCCACCGCCGGCGACGTGTTATCACACGATCTCCGGTGGTGTGCAGAACAATTGAACAAAAACGTATTAGCTCACGACGACAAGATGGTGCGGCGATTCGTGTACATTGGGAACAAGACCCTCGGTGTTTTCCGTTGGGGAACTTCGACGGGGCGATGTTGACGATGGGAGTTCGCCGCGGTTTCCGATGTACGATAATAACTTCGGGTGGGGGAGGCCGGTGGCGGTGAGGAGCGGGCGGGCGAATAAGTTTGACGGGAAGATATCGGCGTTTCCGGGGCGGGAGGGGGGAGGGAGTGTGGATTTGGAGGTGGTGTTGTCGCCGGAGACGATGGCGGAGCTGGAGTTGGATGAGGAGTTTATGCAGTATGTTGCGGGGTGGCGTTGATGCCGTGATGTGGTTTGATGTGACGTGACGTTGGTTTGTGAAGTGGTGTGGTGGTGTTAGGTTATGTTGTGTAATGTAATGATGTTTTCGTGTTTGTAATTAAGTTCTAGTTAAGCATAACTTGTTTATCTTCTATCATTTTATTGTCTTAACTGTTATGTTATTTTCGTTGTGTTAGTCTGGTGACGTCTAGTGTTTATTTATATTAATATTACAGTAGTTCTGGTGTCGATTAGTGACGGTTTGTTAGCCTAGTGAAGTCTGGTATTTGTTCGTGGTGCGGTTTTGAGTGGTATTAAAGAGACAAAGTCATCGACCTTTCGGTGTTAAAAAAGAATGTTAGTTGTTTTCTGTTAAAAGAAAAGTTGTTTATTGTGTCTTTGTTCAAATATTGTTAAGTCTTATTCTTGTGTGTGATATTTCAAATCTAACTTACTTGATATTTTCCAATTATATATGTCCTTTTCAAATATGTAGATTACACTTCTGTTTCTATCATGTTACTCAACTTTTTGTTTTTTTTTTATAGTGACAAATATATTTGTAATTTGTAATTAATTTTATAGATTTGTAAACTTGAAAAACACTATAATACCCGATTGAATAGTTCACGAAGTACTTCACTCATGGTTTACTTCATGTTTAAGAGGTTTGTTTGACAACATCTGATTAAATAAGTGCTGAATGAATAAAATAGTCTGAACCAGTAAAATGTCTGCACCAATAAAAATCTGAACCAATAAGTATGTTTGGTTGTAGAAAGAAAATTAAAAACCATACACCATTTCCTCTTTTTCTCCACCCTTTCCCTTGTATCTTCACCTTACAAATCCCTGAAATCCTAACCACCATTGCCAAATGCCGTCGCCCCACAACCACCACCACCACCTTCTTCTTCGCCGCCGCACCTGCACCGCTTCAATTTCACCTTTGAAGCCGGTACTGACTAGAGTGGGCCAACACCTTGCTGATGTCGTCGGTGCTTGCTCGTCTTCCGGTGATGTCGCGACAAAGGGGAAAAGTGGAATCAAGGGCGTACAACCAGATCCCCTCCAACATCGCCACCGCCGCTGCTGCTTCGTCGGATCCGCCCTCGTCACCTTCACCCTCGCCCTCCGCCTCTACATCTGACTCGGGTCAGATCTTGGGTGGTGTCTGACCGAATCAACACCTTGGTCAGACCTCTTCTCCGATAACAGGTACCAACCAAACGGTCACTCGTCTCACACGTCTGACCGAATCAGACATGGACGTCTGACTGGGTCGGTCAGACCAAAACAAACAGGCCTAAGTCTTATGCCATGGGTATTTTCCTTAAGTGAATTAGGCAACTATAAATATAATAGAAATAATTGTGTCTATTGTTGTCATAAAACAATTACATATGTAGTATGAGATATGTGAATTTTTAGTCGCTTATCTAACTTCACTCTTGTATCATGATTGAGTCTTATTTATACTTGTTAAAATCATTTTGTATATAAAGGGCGAATCAACTTTACACTCATGTGTTATCGTAAATCAAATTAAATCCTAATCATATTCATGGAATGAGCTCACCTATTATTTTGTAATGTATGTAATATTTTTCCTTATCACATCACATTTAATGTATTATGGTATATAATGCGTTTGTAATGTCATGTTATATTACGTTGTTACATATATTACATCATATTACATTTATTTTCATATCATAACTTTTCTTTGGCTTATATTTTTAACTTATCTCATCTGTCATCATTACAGTATATGTTGTTGCTATGCTATATTATATTAAAATAAATATTGCATTATAGTTAAGTAAACGTTTAATACGGAACCACTGCAAAAAGAAACAATTATGACAACTTATATAAATTAAACGTTTATTTTTATAATAAAAGCTAGCAATTTATAATGGATCACATCACATATATATTTTTTTACAGCAAATCTATCCTAATATTACTCTTACACTATGCCCGGTATATATAATACTTATCAAGGTTTGAACATTACACATCCCCAATAATAATGCACCTAGAGGGCAATGCCTTTGTTACTGAGCCCCCAGCCCCAAGGTATCACCCATATAACTTTCCACTCCCTTGCAACAAGTTTAGAGTAAAAACACATATACATATAACACCTACATGCACATATCATTTGAAGTGTGATAATATGATCATACATGTTTGAAGAATAGGTTAGATCTTATATAAATATAATAGCAATGTATTTTCAACAAATGTGCTTTATATGAAGTTTTTATACATAAAAAGTGCCTTTGTAAGTAATATATCAAATAAATAGCTTTTATTATAAAAAATCTATATAATTTGCTCGCATATGTCTCCCACAAATTACTCTATTGATATGTGATAATTATTGACACATAAAAGTGAATATTTTGTTGACAAACCTCAACTTTGGGCTTAAACAGATCAGGATTTGTCAATAGCCCAGTGACGAACTTTCTACCCATTGGTATTGAGTATTTTCCAAACAACTTTTACCTTAAATACTACATTACCCTTGAATACTACATAATCTTTCATTTGTAAATATATAAAACTCACACAATATTTATAAGAGAATAACTAATGTTACTGGATTGTTGTGGGGTGTGTTTTCAGTCTTTTTACATTGAGATTCACAATCTTGATCAACCTACTCAAAGTCAATAGCATTCCAAGAGCCGATCAACAAGAACGAAAATTAACAAAGTAGAGGCTAAATCCTCAGTGTCACAATCAATCCTATGATACCAATCCCCAAAAGCAACGATTTATGATGAGACTTGACTATGACAACATGTTGCTACACGTGACTACTATTTGTTATTCCTCTTGAGTAAATCTATTAATCAAAGTTTCACATTTCACAAATTACATTTATTTTTTACAATTGTGCATCCAAACACTTATGTGTTCACTTTAAATCTAACAGAGATCACAAATTCCTACAAGGCGTGGCAGGATTGATAGCTTGATTGCATTCGACTTTTGATGAAATTCCTAAATGAAGTCATAAGGGATTTTGGCAGGTAGGTGACGAACCTTTGAGCTGAAGATCAAGCATTTTCAAAATAAAGAGGAGGTTGATCAAAGAGTCCACTCGTTGTTTCGAGTAATCATTGGCTCAAGATCTTTTATTTACTATGTTTCTTACATCAAAGTTTGCATTTGAGTGGGATTCAAGAATAAGGCAAACATACTTTAACTGGGAGATTGAAAAGATACACTACAACACTTACCCATGTATTGAGCTTCACTGTTCTACATGTATCAAACGATACAAACAAAACGGTTCTAGTTAAAGTGTTCGTAGACATGCCAAAAAAGAGAGAGAGTAAGTTACGTCTCTGATTGGTACACATGCCTCATTATCTTTGGAGACAAGTCGCTAGTGAGAAAGACATGACAAAAATTGCTTCAAGAACAAAGATTATGAACCTTGATGCAAGAGTGGTGTTTCAACACAAAGGATTTAATATCCTAACCCCAGATCAACCCTCTAGATTGAGAAGCAAACAGTCATTCTCACTTGAAAGAAGAAAGTTAAACAACATGAATCCTGTAAACTAATCCAAATAACCCTCAATTGACAAGCATAACAAAAGAATTATCTACCTGAACTCGTTTCTACATGTTCAAGCCTTGTCAGTCTCGATGTCAAACTCAATCCCAATCGGATAACTTCTGTTCGTGCTCATCTCGGAGACTGTTTTTCAACTGTAAAGTGTGAAAAATCTTCATTTTGATCATCTGTCTCGGTCAAGTAGCTTTTATGAGAGAAGAAAGATCTTTACACAAACAGGGCTGACTAAAACTAATAGAAATAGACATTAACTATTATATTTACAATAGAGTAATAAAAAATCTAAGAAAATTTTTAAAAAATTCTTTTGTAGCATCCATGACATGAATATATGTTGCAGGCTTGCAGCAGAAAGTAAACTGCAGATTACATGTCTGACACAGCGTTCTAACATTTTCTTACAAAAACCAACCTCACAGATTTCACAAATTGTGTGCGCACCAGCAATTGAGCAAAATTCTTTTCAGCAGAAAAATAATTTGGTTCACAAGATCTGGGCAGCAGTGTTCAATTTCTCTGCTAAGCTGAGTTGTGTTCTTGTAATGCTTGACAAGTATAGTAACAGCAGTTGGTCCTACAACATAGTAAATTAACACATCAATATGAATTGCAAAATTGTTCAACCACTTGCTTAACTTTTCTTATAATTCCAAAACAAAATAACGTTAAGGTCCTAACAATTTTGTGTTTAACTTTCTTTACCTGTAGGCTATCATTCACAAGCTTATCAAAAGCGGGTGGGGATATCTTTGGTATGGAGGTTACACTATCTGATAAAAATCTTCCAACAGCATTATCTGGTGCCACACGCCCTTCCTGGAAGGATTAAAACAGATGTTTAAAAAATAAATAAAAACACTGGTAATGATAAAAATCAGTAAGGAATTAATCTCACCACAACATCATCAACATATTTGTAGGTGTCATCTATTAATGCCAGCAATCTTTCCATTGTGGCTTCCATTCCTTCCATATCAGTTAGAAGTTTGTCAACTGCTGTAGTCTTGAGAATGTCAACTACAATCATAATACCATATGTAGGTTAAAGTTTAAACATTACATGTTTAAATATGTTTGGATTGCTATTTACTAAACGAAGGATGTACTATGAGTTACTACACGTACATCCAATACGCTCAGCTTCACCATTTGCAAATCCAAAGGTATTTCTTGAAACTGAGCAGCCAGTTGCT
This sequence comes from Flaveria linearis, assembly GCA_024085815.1. NCBI lineage: Eukaryota > Viridiplantae > Streptophyta > Magnoliopsida > Asterales > Asteraceae > Flaveria > Flaveria linearis. The sequence goes on from CM044013.1 coordinate 4,952,638, forward strand.
GATCTCCCAGAGACAAGTTAACTGAGACAAAAGCTTTAATGGAAGCCTCCCCATTTGTAAATCCAGTATCAACTGTCAAATGAAGAGGGTTTGCAACTTCTCTGGAATAAAACTCATGAAAAAGAGCACTGCCGCCAGTCACACCAAATCCAGTTGAAAACCTATGACAATTTTGAGATAATGCAATCAATTTGTTGAATTGATCCGTGTACCACAATAATTAAACAAGATGAAGCACATAATGAGTACTAAAACCGGAATGCTTTCAACTTTTGACAGCTCATAATGTCGGGATCATATTCATCTATTTCAGCACTGACAAATATTGTAAAAGAGAGTCTAAAACTTAACAGATTTTTGGAAGGTACCTAAGATGAGAGTGCTAAAGAAAGTCACCATCCTATTCCACCTACGCATGGTATTTTAGCTTGCAGAATCAGTGCAAGTATCAGAAAATTAAAATGCCAAGCGCCTTTTGTTTGCTAAACCAGAACAGGTTCCAATTAATTTCTCTTTCTTGTGTGTTAACTCTTTAACTCCAAGGTAATCACCGTAAACTACACCCATTATTCCAGACATTAGCATGAAGCAATTAACAGGAATATCACAGTTCGCATGTCGTGTTAATTACTCTATGTCACTATCAGTCTATCAATCCAACTGGAAGAGCTCACACGGAGCTATACGAACTCGAAGTAACTACCTAACCCTTAACCATCTAAGAATTAAGCAAAAAAAATATAACAGTCGAATAACTCTACTTTCAGTCATGCAAGAATGTCCAATATCATGACATAAACACAATTCAACCAAATGATAATTACATGTAAAATGTAGCAATTATGCAAAATGTAACTGTATTAATATAATAATCTAACACATATGATGAGGAATTACCATCCAACAATAACTTCCTTCGGATTGACCTTCTGGTGAGATGCCAACATATTGTGATGATAATCTATATCCAAGGCAACCTAGCAACATCATACAGAAGAACATAAAAGAAGTGTCAGTTAAAAAAATTATTAATATCCTAAGTTGAAGACGACACAATTATTTCAATAAAACTAATGAAAATTCAATCAGTCGTTTCTAACTTCTTTTAAATATTAACAACAGACTACATCGATCACTGCAACTAGCATCCATTGAATCATTATTAACCAAACTTCTGCTGAATGATAAAACTAACACTAACACGGCAAAAAGGCACATAACAGATTCATTAAACAGTGAAACACTAACCTGATCAGAAGATTCGTTGTGAGGGACGACATACGAGTTACGAACATCTACGGTGCCATCGGAAAGAACAGATCCGAGGAGCGTTCCGATGACTCTCTCAGCCTGATCCGGTCGCCTCACGAAACAATCGCAGATGTTGAAGATAACAAGGGGATGCACCTTAGCTGACAAGCTATGGGACGATGGAAAAAACTGCAACACTGTTTGATCTGAAGATGACATGTTGTAGGTTTTTGTGATGTTAATTGATCGGAGAAACGGAGATTTGGAGTGCCGGAGGTGAGAGCTTAAAGCGCCGGTGATGCTAGGGTTTAGGAAGAAGATAGATTGGGAATCATAGTGATGAAGCTTATATAGATTGGGCTAAAGAACCAGAACCCAAGCCCAATTAGCAACTTAGGATGTACATAAACTAGATTGTCTCGACCCGGGTCCAACCCGATTCAACCCGTAGGGTTCAAACCGGTTTGTCCCTTCCACACCTCAACCTGGGTTTTCCTGAAACCCGAACCGGGTTAAACCCGACCTTTTTACCATTTTGGCCTTTTGAAACCGGATTGGACCCAGCCAGGAACCCGGTCAAACCCGGTTTGGATTTCTTGACCAAAACCCGATCTGGGTTGAACCCAACCTGGTTTCAAGTTTCAACCCGGTTTGTGCACCTCCACGTGGCGGTGACTGAAGTCAGGTTTTCAATTTTTAGTACTTGTCGTGATATCCATTTCTATATATTCTAAAACGTGAAATAACAAAAAGAACTATAGTATAGATAATGACCCTCGGTCAGTGGCTACACTAACGAAGGATTATTGGTCCACATTCATAAAATCATTGGAGAAAACTTTGAAAAAGAAAAAAAAGAAAAAAAATGAGAATAAAACAGACCATATGGGGAAGCAGGATTTGAACCCAAATAAAAAAGGACGAAGTACACGCATCTAAAGAGTAGGTTGGAGAACTTTTTTGGCGTTTATTCATGTCGAGTTTATTTGTTAATATAATTAAAGTATACGTAAAAAGGAAGAAAAACCGACTGAAAGGGGTGGGGAAGAGGATAGACAGAGGTTGCGCGTCTTACAACCTGGGTGTAGCCAATTTATTGTTTATTCTTAAAAACACTATAAAAAATAAAAAATAATAATAATGACATTGTATTTATTGAAATATTTATCCTCTATTAAATTTTGGGTGTGTATAAATGAACTTAAGAGGAGAGGACTGTATATAACTAAAAATACAAAGAGAGAGTACAAAAATAAATAAAAAAAATACGTCAAATGGATCACAACAATATAGTAAACTAAGTTATCTAATTGGGTGTCTTGATGCACCTAAAGGTAAAAAGTTACAATAATTTATATATATAAAAGTAGGGATGTTCAAAATAGGGGTAACTTTATAAAATAGTAACCAACTTTTAAAAGTGTTACAATTAGGTAACTCAAGTTTTAAAACTGTTCCAATTAAGTCACTCAGTTTTTATATTTTATATAAATTAGAAGCCTTAACATATTTTTTAGCATGTTATATTTTTTGTTTCAATTAGAAAATATTTTTTCTATCTTTTGATGCTGATATGGAACGTTGACGTAAATTTTAGGTACTTTTTTATTTTTTTCATAATTAAAATGTTTTTTTTTATTTTTTAATATAATTTTATATATTACAAATTCTGACCACCACGTCTTCTCCACCGTTACTTACTTGACATAAGAAAATTTAATGATGACTCGATTTGATCATTTGATGGTCCAATTTGAGAAAAATATGCATGAGTGACTAAATTAGAACACTTTTGAAACTTAGTTACTATTCTGTAACATTTTCCCTTAAAAATATATGAATCCGAGAATCCGATCCGAAAATCCGAAAACCTGAAATATTTGAATTTTCGGATATCCGGAAATTCGGATATCCGAAAATTCGGATTTGGATTCGGATTCGGATAATGATTTTCAAAAGTTTGGATATTCGGATATCCGATTATCCGAAAACTACAAAATATATTTTTTATTTTTTTAATTTTAGATATATTTTTACTTTATATTGAGATTTTTTAGTGTATATTGTGAATTTTATGATATGAGTTAGTTTTATATTATTTTTATAATATTATATGTCTAATTATTGTAAAAAAACTAAAAAAAAAATAAAAAATAATAAAAAATGAGTTTCGGATATCCGAATCACTATCCGTATCCGTAAATTCGGATATCTGAAATTTCAGATACGGATACGGATAGTAATTTTCACAAATCCGAAATTTTCGGATATCTGAAATTCGGATATCCGAAATTTCGTATATCCGACTTTGAACACCCCTAATTAAAAGGTGTGGATATGCAGCTCTGAAACTTACCATTGCAATGATCATAATATTTTTGTACAAAGTTGATCTTCAATCAGAGGATTGGAGAGTTTATTATTGTTCATAGTTACACGTCAGCTTGTTTTCCCTTTATATTTTAGTAACGTCATGTATGATGTCTTTATAACACCGGTTTTCTTAATATGATTCTTTTAAGTTTTAACACTTTAAAACAAAGAAAACTTTCTTCTGAAGCATATGACCTTTGAGTTTAACACTTAGCTTTCTTTGTTTAAATGCCTCTTGTATGTTATATCATATATGTAAGCAAAATGCAAGTTAATAGGGCGTATCTGGTGCTGCAAAGAGCTCACGCGTTCGCAGGGTCCAGGGAGGGTCCGTCCCATTTAAGGGAAGATGTACGCGGTTTTTCCCCCACATTTTGTGGGGATGCCGTTTCCACGGATCGAACCTGAGACCTTTGGTCTCTTAGGAACAGTTTCAACCGCTGCACCAAAGCCCGCCCTCAAAATGCAAGTTAATAATGACATGTAAAGTGGTCAGGGGAGGTGGGAGGCTTTGCCTCGCTTGGAGGTCCAAAGTTCAACCTTGGCATTGGGTGATTATTACTAACTTGGTGATACTAACAACTAACCAGCCGTTAAAAAATAATAATACGGAGTCAGTAATTTGGGCTTGATTAATGACTTTGGGCTTTTCTTTTTTGGGCTCCAAAATTACTACAAATGACGAAGGCCGCCCAAGAAAAGACAATGAACAAGTTGTATCGTTTTTCAATAGAGTAAATTACCATTTGCATCCTTGAGGTTTGGTGATTTTGACCATTTGCATCCTTACAGTTTAAAAATCCTCATATACCCCCTAACGTTTTATTTTTGTTCCCATTTGAATCCAAAACACTAACACCGTTAAATTAATCTGTTATCTCTATTGTTAAAAGACTAAACTACCCTTCATCTATCCACACCCCATCCTTTTCATCTTCTCTCTATGTCTCTCTCTTCTCCCTTTTTATGTCCGCCACCATTGCCACCGCAACCATCACGATCCCCGCACCATCGCGGTTGCCGCACCGCCACCGTCGCCGCACCGCCGTTGTCGCCGCACCACCACCGCACCTTAATCCTCATTACAAACTTCTGGATCCAAATCGTAACTTCCGCTGAAGATCAGTTGTTTTTCGGTGAATCTGAATGTTTCTTTTTTCACAGAGAGAATCGTTCCGTTGATGTTCTGATTCGGAACGATTGTGTTCGTAGGGTGTTGGAAGCTACTCCAGTTACCGTACAACAGGTTTCCGTCGTCGGAGAGACGGAGGATCTGAGAACTGTTACCGGAGGACGTCGGAGCTCCGGGAGGCTGGCTCCGGTGAGGTGGAGCTCGCTGGAGGCGGTGATTGAGAGGGAGGATGATCGATTGACCGGAGAATCGGCGTTGCCCGATCAGATTGTGGTAGTTTGGGTGATGTTGGCGTAGTATATGGAGAAGATGAAGCGGTCGGTGGTGTTTGGTGGCCGGAGGAAGCCGGCGGCGAAGACGGCGTTGACCGGCTAAGACGGCGTTGACCGGCGAAGACGGTAGTGGTGGCGGAGGCTGAAACGAAAAGATAAGGATACTTGGATCTCATTTGGTCCTCACGTTCCCAGGTGAACTCTGGGCCACGTTTAGATTTCCAGCAGACTTGGACAATAGTATTCGGCTATGTTTGAGTTGTTTGACTTCCTGATCCATAGTTTCCACAGGTTTCTCAATAAAGTGCATAGATTCATCAATCTGGACTTCGTCAAGTGGAATGTGGAGATTTTCATCGGCAAGACATCTCTTGAGATTTGAAACATGAAACATCGGATGTATATTGCTGAGCACTTTGAATGGACCCACGTAACGAGGTGCTAGCTTCCCTTTCTTTCCAAAGCGAATCACTCCCTTCCAAGGTGATACCTTAAGAAGTACGAGATCACCGACTTTGTATTCCATGGGTTTACGTCTTTTATCAGCATAAAGCCTTTGACGATTTCTAGCAGTAACCAAGTTATCACGGATCTTATGAATTTTATCGGTTGTTTTTTGTATCAATTCCGAACCAGTAATCTGTGATTCACCAACTTCAGACCATACAAGGCCTCAAATGGTGCCATCTGTTGGTCTGGTAATTGTTATTGCAAGAGAATTCAATCAACAGAAGATGAGAATCTCACGATCCACTGAAATCAATGACACAAGCCCGGAGCATATTCTCGAGGGTTTGTATCGTTCTTTCAGTCTGACCGTTGGTTTGCGGTTGATAAGCTGTGTTAAGATTCGGTTGAGTTTCGAGAGCTGATTGGAGACTTTTCCAGAAAACGAGAGATGAAGCGACCATCAGGATCGGAGATAATATCTTTACTTGACAAAAGATTGTTTAGGAAGACTACCATCACGTAATCAGGTGTTGATGATATCTCAAAATGGAAGTTGATAAATAAGGAATAATGGTTCGATGTAGCTAGATCAAATCAAAACATAAGAATAAAGGGAAAGAAATCGATATAAAAATTTAATGTTCCAAGTTGGGAATCAAATCAACCTAAAACGATCAGGTCTCTGTTCAAGTTCAGAGATCATGCTTTAGCTTGATAGGTCGAAACACTAATATTATTTCACCCTTCAAGTTACTACATGCCTCTCGTCACTTGATTACAACATGCCTCTCGTCACTTGATTACAACCTTGATAAGTTGGAGATCAAGAAATGAGAATAGTCATCAAGGTATGGTTTTCACCCCTAACTTGATGGTGTACTCTCAAGGTATGACCACTAACCTTCCAATCCAAAAAGTTCGATCCTAACTCATTGTTGAGGATCCATAAAAATAAGACGAGGTAACTCATCATTAAGGTGAGGGTTCACTCCTATCTTAACGATGAATTTTTACTAAACAAAATATAACAAGATAAACTTCTTCATCAAAATCCAGAATTCACTCCTACTTTGATGAGGTCGTTTCATTTGAGAAAATACAATCCATGAAAATGAAATTATCATCAAGGTATGAATTTCACGCGTATCTTGATGATTGAGCTTGATATTAACAAGAAAACAATCAAAGATTGACATTTGTCACCAAAGTACGGGTTTCAATCCTATTTTGGTGAGATTATGTCATTGGTGAAATGCAAGTTCTAAAGTGAATAATTGAAGTCAGTCCTCGAGATAAGGAAATCACCCTAATCCAGAGGATGAAATTTCATAAAACACATAATTGGAAACCATTTATTGAAACAAATAAAGAATCATCACCAAAGTAAGGGAATCACCCCTGTTTTGATGAGTTAGAATCATTTAGGACACTCGTATCTCCCACGGTGCATGCGGTTCAAAATTCAACTTAACAACGAAAGGAAAAATATCTCAATTAGAAATTTAGAAATTTTCAGATTACATCAATGTAACAAAAGGAAATCACGATTACAAATCTTGAATTAAATCAGAAGGACGAAATCAAGGACAAGAATTATTCAACACCACATCATTGGTGGCTTGAGCTTGTTGAGCATTAATGTTGAAAGCATGTCCTTGAGCCGTAGGAACCGGGATGACAAGTTGAGGGCATCGATTGCGAAAATGGTTCGGATCACCACATTGATAGCATGCACGACCCTGGGTAATTGCAGGAGGATGTTGGTGGACTGGTGCATTGGTTGGAGCTTTAGCAGCACTCTTGCACACGTTGAATGTATGACCCAAACGACCACAGTTTGTGCATTGACGACACTGAATGTTAGCGGGATGGTGATAATTGTAGTTGTTACAATGCGGATAGGGTCCAGCGTATGACTTTTTCATTAGTGATTGGTTGTTTACTGCTGGTTGACGAGTTGGAGGGACTTGATTAATTGGCACAGCAGGGGTAATCACAGCAAAGTTTTGAGATTGAGCCTTCCTCTTCTTGTTCTTGGAAAGCTCGGGTTGATCGGTTTTTGACGGTTTCATTATGAAGTTTATCGGTATTCTTCTTCGATCCTTTCCTGGTTAAGGAACCAACTTTCACATGATTATCGGTTAACTGTGCAGCCAGCCTGATAGCATCTTCTAGTGTTGAAGGATTCCTTCCTAGCACCGTATCCTGAATCTGCATGGGTAGTCCACCAATGTATTTTTCGATGGCTCGGGAGGTAGGGGTAGCAAGATGCGGTACCAAAAGGCTCAGTTTGTGGAATCGGTTAGTGTATGCGAGGTTCTCGCCACTGTCTTGGGTTAACTCCCAGAACTCAGCTTCCAGTTTCCAGACTTCGTTTCTTGGGCAGAACTCTTTAGTCATGAGCTCCTTAACTTCAGTCCATGTTAAGGCTAGAGCAGTTTCAGTTCCACGGGTTCGTTTCTCTCCGTTCCACTAAGTAAGTGCGCGTTTCTGGAGAACACTTGTGGCATATCGGACTTTTAGATTTTCAGGGCATTCACTGTTTAGGAATGTGTTCTCGATGCTTTCGAACCACTGTAGTAATCCGGTAGCACCTTCAGTTCCACTGAACTTAGTGGGGTTGCAAGAACTGAAATGTTTGTAAGTACAAGTTTGGGGAGGGTTTGGTGCAGTTGGGTTTTGGACAGTATTGTTGCCCTGGTTCAAATGGGTAAGTAGAGTTGGGATGACCGCAGTAACTTCACGTGCTACAATAGCAGCAATCTTACGACCAGAGTTTCTAGACCGTGAACGGATTTGACGAGAAGACATTCTGACATATCGTTAAGATATTTTATGAGAATTGGATAATATGAGCTATGAAAACGACAATCGGGAATTTGGCATAATAACAATGATATGTTCCGAGTGTAATCGTTTGATTCGTAAATCAAAGCGAGTACATTGACTAATCAAAGTTTTATGTCCAACACAACCTTATTGAAGACATGCGTACCTATAAGCAGATACTCATCCCGAGGGTTCCCAGGTAAGGTAAACAGATCCATCGGTTGATTTGGATTTATACGAATACCTTGCCTAGACAGAACACCCGAGATACAGGCATCCCACTCTTCCAGCATTGCATGTTTCAAGTTGTAAGACACAGACTTTGACGAATTTGAAAACCATGAATAACAATCGAGTTTTGGAGTTTGAAATCACTTGAATTAGGCACACAATGCCTTAGAATATGGTTTAAGATTCGGATGTACATTGATAAGATTCAAAGTATAAGAAGAATCACACAAGGCATATAATCACATAATCAAGTATAAACATGTAGAGCACATATAATCCTATCTATGCATATAAAATACATGAGAGGACTCATGTGTAAAGGTACTTAGTTATAGTCTAGGTCATCCCATTTCTAATAACCTAATTCCCTATAACCATGGCTCTGATACCAATCTGTCACACCCCGACCGACGGCGGAATCATCGGAGCGGACGAGGGAATGATTGATTGTTCATAACTCATGATTGTCTAATAGTGAAAATAATATTAAAATCAGATTACATGATAACATGAATTTAACAGATACAAATACAACAGTTAAAGTCACAAATAGTAATTTGTCTTTTGTTTTGACTAAGTCCAGGTCTTATATGATCAAGTAGAAGTCCACTAGCTTGCTTAACCTGAAATCATGTGAGAAAATAAAGTCAGCTAACGAGTTAGCTGGTGAGTAATCAGTTTTGAGTATACATATAGATTGATTGATTGATTGAGAATAATTCAATTCACAAGGTAACGTTAAGACTTATATTGCAACAGTAAAGCATATAGATAAACCGACACAATAACAATCCCTTGACTTGACACTTGCATATAATAGACTCCACACATACACCATAGATTAACTCCTGCCTCTGGCACAATCACCACTCGACTATTCATATGGGGTGGGTTATCCAAACCAGTAGATCTACCATTGATACCAGGATTGATTGATTGAATTAGGGTTTTACTGTCGTCCAGTTTATCATAGTATGTTCACATAATTACAAGTAATAACATAACCTGTCTTGAATTGAATTTAGAATGAAATAACAATAGAATATCATGATTGAATATATTGTATCACATGATTTCCCCAAATAAGAAATGATATAAAAAGGGGATATGAATACTCACTTGATTGATGTGATTGGAATTTGGACGTGATGGATTAGACACCTACGATTTCCTTATGATTAACCTAAGGAACGGTGTCTTGAATTAGAATAATAGTGATTTGAGAATTTGGGAATAAGTTGGGGTTTCCATTGGGTTTTGAATGGTAGTTTAAATAAAGTGATTTATTTAGTTGAAATGTTTTGAAATAAATAAAATGAATTTGAAAGTCATTATGTTTAGAATTTATTAAAAATGTATGTATCAGTATACGTATCTGTTTGATTTATTGTTAATATGAGGGAAAAATAATTAATTTTATTAATCAATTACATGATAATTAATTAATATATTTAATTATTTAAATAACACAAAACAACTTTTGTAAATAATCTGTAAAATTATAAAATACATATATTTGCAATTATCTTGAAAAATTCATAATTTAAAGGTAATACAGTGCCCAATAATAATTTAATAATTTAAATTATGAAATTTTGTAATATTTGAAATTTTATTTATTTAAAACATTTAATAAAATGTAAAAATAAATTTCAGAAAAAATTTGGTGGTTTTAAAAATTTTAATGTTTGTAAAAACATTTTTATAATTTTTAGGGATTTTTTCTGAATTTTTATAAAGTTTAAAAGGCTTTAAAAAAATGAGTGAGGTGGCCCGGGGTCGAACCCGGGACCTCCTGTTGGTCATGGGGCGCAGGAACCAGTAAACCAAAGGGCCGTGGCCGCGAAAGAGAATGATTCCAATTCTTTTTAAATACTAACAACAAACCACCCCCAAATCGGTTTGAACCCTAGTTCGATCCGAGACCCAATTGAGGTTCAATTCGACATCGAATGTATCTGCAATCATGGGGCTTTTGTTCCCCATAAAAAACCGAGTGTATGTGTGTATTCAATTACCTATATGGTGATCGATTGAAGTTAAACCCAATGAAGAACAGGTCGCGGCTTTGCCCGAACCAGTTCGAGTAGAAATCGTTGATGGAATTCGAATTAACTTTGTAGAAAGCTTCGGGAAAGGGTCTTGATGAAAAGCCCTTTGTCAATTTCGATTAAAATCGATTGGAGATTGGGTTTCAAGGGTGTTGCAGGTCCACGACAGTGGGGTGTTCGAATGATGGTGTTTTTGCTCGTTTTGAATGAAATTGAATATAGATATCGATTAGAGGCAGTTATATATTCGTTTAGGTTTGATTAATTTAATCATTAGTGGGATTTTGGTGCTTGGTTAATGGCCAAGAACATGCCGAAAACATGGAGATAAAAATCGGGGTGAATGGTGGGTTTTTGCGATTTTTGGATGAAATCCAACTCAAGGAAGATTATAAATGGTTCCAATTTCGTTAATGCAGGTTTACTTTCGATTTTTAAAATCCGTAGTGGCCGATTTTATGCAGATCTTTGGCCGACCGTGGGGGACATCGCGGGGAAGAAGGGAGGGTGGGGTTGGGTACTTTTGCAAATTTAGAAAATAGGTCCCTGAACTTTGTAGTAGTTAACAACTGGAAATCAAATTTTGTTTTAGTTTTAAATAATTTACATTTTAACCCCTGAGGTTTTAGATGGTTGTTATTTCATGTAAAGAGGTTATTAATTATAAGCTTTAATACAACTTATATGTTTATTATTATTATTATTATTATTATTATTATTATTATTATTATTATTATTATTATTATTATTATTATTATCATTATTATTATGATTATTGAAATTATTAGAATTAACATCAATATATTAAATTTAATTGTTTACAAAATTAATTTTTTTTATCGGAAATACGCGATGTTACAGTCTCCCCTGCTTTAGGAAATTTCGTCCCGAAATTTTAATCACGAAGAGGCTGAAACGAAAAGATGAGGATACTTGGATCTCATTTGGTCCTCACGTTCCCAGGTGAACTCTGGGCCACGTTTAGATTTCCAGCGGACTTGGACAATAGTATTCGGCTATGTTTGAGTTGTTTGACTTCCCGATCCATAGTTTCCACAGGTTTCTCAATAAAGTGCATAGATTCATCAATCTGGACTTCGTCAAGTGGAATGTGGAGATTTTCATCGGCAAGACATCTCTTGAGATTTGAAACATGAAACATCGGATGTATATTGCTGAGCACTTTGAATGGACCCACGTAACGAGGTGCTAGCTTCCCTTTCTTTCCAAAGCGAATCACTCCCTTCCAAGGTGATACCTTAAGAAGTACGAGATCACCGACTTTGTATTCCATGGGTTACGTCTTTTATCAGCATAAAGCCTTTGACGATTTCTAGCAGTAACCAAGTTATCACGGATCTTATGAATTTTGTCGGTTGTTTCTTGTATCAATTCCGGACCAGTAATCTGTGATTCACCAACTTCAGACCATACAAGGCCTCAAATGGTGCCATCTGTTGGTCTGGTAATTGTTATTGTAAGAGAATTCAATCAACAGGAGATGAGAATCCCACGATCCACTGAAATCAATGACACAAGCCCGGAGCATATTCTCGAGGGTTTGTATCGTTCTTTCAGTCTGACCGTTGGTTTACGGTTGATAAGCTGTGTTAAGATTCGGTTGAGTTTCGAGAGCTGATTGGAGACTTTTCCAGAAAACGAGAGATGAAGCGACCATCAGGATCGGAGATAATATCTTTACTTGACAAAAGATTGTTTAGGAAGACTACCATCACGTAATCAGGTGTTGATGATATCTCGAAATGGAAGTTGATAAATAAGGAATAATGGTTCGATGTAGCTAGATCAAATCAAAACATAAGAATAAAGGGAAAGAAATCGATATAAGAATTTAAATGTTCCAAGTTGGGAATCAAAATCAACCTAAAACGATCAGGTCTCTGTTCAAGTTCAGAGATCATGCTTTAGCTTGATAGGTCGAAACACTAATATTATTTCACCCTTCAAGTTACTACATGCCTCTCGTCACTTGATTACAACCTTGATAAGTTGGAGATCAAGAAATGAGAATAGTCATCAAGGTATGGTTTTCACCCCTAACTTGATGGTGTACTCTCAAGGTATGACCACTAACCTTCCAATCCAAAAAGTTCGATCCTAACTCATTGTTGAGGATCCATAAAATAAGACGAGGTAACTCATCATTAAGGTGAGGGGTTCACTCCTATCTTAACGATGAATTTTTACAAAACAAAATATAACAAGATAAACTTCTTCATCAAAATCCAGAATTCACTCCTACTTTGATGAGGTCGTTTCATTTGAGAAAATACAATCCATGAAAATGAAATTATCATCAAGGTATGAATTTCACGCGTATCTTGATGATTGAGCTTGATATTAACAAGAAAACAATCAAAGATGGACATTTGTCACCAAAGTACGGGTTTCAATCCTATTTTGATGAGATTATGTCATTTGTGAAATGCAAGTTCTAAAGTGAATAATTGAAGTCAGTCCTCGAGATAAGGAAATCACCCTAATCCAGAGGATGAAATTTCATAAAACACACAATTGGAAACCATTTATTGAAACGAATAAAGAATCACCACCAAAGTAAGGGAATCACCCCTGTTTTGATGAGTTAGAATCATTTAGGACACTCGTATCTCCCACGGTGCATGCGGTTCAAAATTCAACTTAACAACGAAAGGAAAAATATCTCAATTAGAAATTTAGAAATTTTCAGATTACATCAATGTAACAAAAGGAAATCACGATTACAAATCTTGAATTAAATCAGAAGGACGAAATCAAGGACAAGAATTATTCAACACCACATCATTGGTGGCTTGAGCTTGTTGAGCATTAATGTTGAAAGCACGTCCTTGAGCCGTAGGAACCGGGATGACAAGTTGAGGGCATCGATTGCGAAAATGGTTCGGATCACCACATTGATAGCATGCACGACCCTGGGTAATTGCAGGAGGATGTTGGTGGACTGGTGCATTGGTTGGAGCTTTAGCAGCACTCTTGCACACGTTGAATGTATGACCCAAACGACCACAGTTTGTGCATTGACGACACTGAATGTTAGCGGGATGGTGATAATTGCAGTTGTTACAATGCGGATAGGGTCTAGCGTATGACTTTTTCATTAGTGATTGGTTGTTTACTGCTGGTTGACGAGTTGGAGGGACTTGATTAATTGGCACAGCAGGGGTAATCACAGCAAAGTTTTAAGATTGAGCCTTCCTCTTCTTGTTCTTGGAAAGCTCGGGTTGATCGGTTTTGACGGTTTCGTTATGAAGTTTATCGGTATTCTTCTTCGATCCTTTCCTGGTTAAGGAACCAACTTTCACATGATTATCGGTTAACTGTGCAGCCAGCCTGATAGCATCTTCTAGTGTTGAAGGATTCCTTCCTAGCACCGTATCCTGAATCTGCATGGGTAGTCCACCAATGTATTTTTTGATGGCTCGGGAGGTAGGGGTAGCAAGATGCGGTACCAAAAGGCTCAGTTTGTGGAATCGGTTAGTGTATGCGAGGTTCTCGCCACTGTCTTGGGTTAACTCCCAGAACTCAGCTTCCAGTTTCCAGACTTCGTTTCTTGGGCAGAACTCTTTAGTCATGAGCTCCTTAACTTCAGTCCATGTTAAGGCTAGAGCAGTTTCAGTTCCACGGGTTCGTTTCTCTCCGTTCCACCAAGTAAGTGCGCGTTTCTGGAGAACACTTGTGGCATATCGGACTTTTAGATTTTCAGGGCATTCACTATTTAGGAATGTGTTCTCGATGCTTTCGAACCACTGTAGTAATCCGGTAGCACCTTCAGTTTCACTGAACTTAGTGGGGTTGCAAGAACTGAAATGTTTGTAAGTACAAGTTTGGGGAGGGTTTGGTGCAGTTGGGTTTTGGACAGTATTGTTGCCCTGGTTCAAATGGGTAAGTAGAGTTGGGATGACCGCAGTAACTTCACGTGCTACAATAGCAGCAATCTTACGACCAGAGTTTCTAGACCGTGAACGGATTTGACGAGAAGACATTCTGACATATCGTTAAGATATTTTATGAGAATTGGATAATATGAGCTATGAAAACGACAATCGGGAATTTGGCATAATAACAATGATATGTTCCGAGTGTAATCGTTTGATTCGTAAATCAAAGCGAGTACATTGACTAATCAAAGTTTTATGTCCAACACAACCTTATTGAAGACATGCGTACCTATAAGCAGATACTCATCCCGAGGGTTCCCAGGTAAGGTAAACAGATCCATCGGTTGATTTGGATTTATACGAATACCTTGCCTAGACAGAACACCCCGAGATACAGGCATCCCACTCTTCCAGCATTGCATGTTTCAAGTTGTAAGACACAGACTTTGACGAATTTGAAAACCATGAATAACAATCGAGTTTTGGAGTTTGAAATCACTTGAATTAGGCACACAATGCCTTAGAATATGGTTTAAGATTCGGATGTACATTGATAAGATTCAAAGTATAAGAAGAATCACACAAGGCATATAATCACATAATCAGGTATAAACATGTAGAGCACATATAATCCTATCTATGCATATAAAATACATGAGAGGACTCATGTGTAAAGGTACTTAGTTATAGTCTAGGTCATCCCATTTCTAATAACCTAATTCCCTATAACCATGGCTCTGATACCAATCTGTCACACCCCGACCGACGGCGGAATCATCGGAGCGGACGAGGGAATGATTGATTGTTCATAACTCATGATTGTCTAATAGTGAAAATAATATTAAAATCAGATTACATGATAACATGAATTTAACAGATACAAATACAACAGTTAAAGTCACAAATAGTAATTTGTCTTTTGTTTTGACTAAGTCCAGGTCTTATATGATCAAGTAGAAGTCCACTAGCTTGCTTAACCTGAAATCATGTGAGAAAATAAAGTCAGCTAACGAGTTAGCTGGTGAGTAATCATAGTTTTGAGTATACATATAGATTGATTGATTGATTGAGAATAATTCAATTCACAAGGTAACGTTAAGACTTATATTGCAACAGTAAAGCATATAGATAAACCGACACAATAACAACCCCTTGACTTGACACTTGCATATAATAGACTCCACACATACACCATAGATTAACTCCTGCCTCTGGCACAATCACCACTCGACTATTCATATGGGGTGGGTTATCCAAACCAGTAGATCTACCATTGATACCAGGATTGATTGATTGAATTAGGGTTTTACTGTCGTCCAGTTTATCATAGTATGTTCACATAATTACAAGTAATAACATAACCTGTCTTGAATTGAATTTAGAATGAAATAACAATAGAATATCATGATTGAATATATTGTATCACATGATTTCCCCCAAATAAGAAATGATATAAAAAGGGGATATGAATACTCACTTGATTGATGTGATTGGAATTTGGACGTGATGGATTAGACACCTACGATTTCCTTATGATTAACCTAAGGAACGGTGTCTTGAATTAGAATAATAGTGATTTGAGAATTTGGGAATAAGTTGGGGTTTCCATTAGGTTTTGAATGGTAGTTTAAATAAAGTGATTTATTTAGTTGAAATGTTTTGAAATAAATAAAATGAATTTGAAAGTCATTATATTTAGAATTTATTAAAAATGTATGTATCAGTATACGTATCTGTTTGATTTATTGTTAATATGAGGGAAAAATAATTAATTTTATTAATCAATTACATGATAATTAATTAATATATTTAATTATTTAAATAACACAAAACAACTTTTGTAAATAATCTGTAAAATTATAAAATACATATATTTGTAATTATCTTGAAAAATTCATAATTTAAAGGTAATACAGTGCCCAATAATAATTTAATAATTTAAATTATGAAATTTTGTAATATTTAAAATTTTATTTATTTAAAACATTTAATAAAATGTAAAAATAAATTTCAAAAAATAATTTGGTGGTTTTAAAAATTTTAATGTTTGTAAAAACATTTTTATAATTTTTAGGGATTTTTTCTGAATTTTTATAAAGTTTAAAAGGCTTTAAAAAAATGAGTGAGGTGGCCCGGGGTCGAACCCGGGACCTCCTGTTGGTCATGGGGCGCAGGAACCAGTAAACCAAAGGGCCGTGGCCGCGAAAGAGAATGATTCCAATTCTTTTTAAATACTAACAACAAACCACCCCCAAATCGGTTTGAACCCTAGTTCGATCCGAGACCCAATTGAGGTTCAATTCGACATCGAATGTATCTGCAATCATGGGGCTTTTGTTCCCCATGAAAAACCGAGTGTATGTGTGTATTCAATTACCTATATGGTGATCGATTGAAGTTAAACCCAATGAAGAACAGGTCGCGGCTTTGCCCGAACCAGTTCGAGTGGAAATCGTTGATGGAATTCGAATTAACTTTGTAGAAAGCTTCGGGAAAGGGTCTTGATGAAAAGCCCTTTGTCAATTTCAATTAAAATCGATTGGAGATTGGGTTTCAAGGGTGTTGCAGGTCCGCGACAGTGGGGTGTTCGAATGATGGTGCTTTTGCTCGTTTTGAATGAAATTGAATATAGATATCGATTAGAGGCAGTTATATATTCATTTAGGTTTGATTAATTTAATCATTAGTGGGATTTTGGTGCTTGGTTAATGGCCAGAACAGGCCGAAAACATGGAGATAAAAATCGGGGTGAATGGTGGGTTTTTGCGATTTTTGGATGAAATCCAACTCAAGGAAGATTATAAATGGTTCCAATTTCGTTAATGCAGGTTTACGTTCGATTTTTAAAATCCGTAGTGGCCGATTTTATACGGATCTTTGGCCGACCGTGGGGGACATCGCAGGGAAGAAGGGAGGGTGGGGTTGGGTACTTTTTCAAATTTAGAAAATGAGTCCCTGAACTTTGTAGTAGTTAACAACTGGAAATCAAATTTTGTTTTAGTTTTAAATAATTTACATTTTAACCCCTGATGTTTTAGATGGTTATTATTTCATGTAAAGAGGTTATTAATTATAAGCTTTAATACAACTTATATGTTTATTATTATTATTATTATTATTATTATTATTATTATTATTATTATTATTATTATCATTATTATTATGATTATTGAAATTATTAGAATTAACAATAATATATTAAATTTAATTGTTTACAAAATTAATTTTTTTTATCGGAAATACGCGATGTTACATAAATCTCTTGCTACATACATTACGTATATTAAAAAACTAATATACACGCATTTAACTAGCCAGATCTTGATTCTTAATAAATTTAAAACATGAGATAACGGTATATGTCCTACACAATCAGATTTGGAAATATAGCAACTTAAGATCGTAATTATTCATCCAAAAGAATACAACACTTTAAATAACCTAACAACATAAGCTATTATAAACAACATTTAATCTAGCTTACGAGTTCTAATATGTTATCACCGATTTATTTACAACACAATATGAATAGCTCTAAAAGTGAAGCATCTTTGTGTCTCATATACTATCATTAAACCCTAGTAGCTTCACAAAATATAGATGTAATTTTAGAGATTTTTGGATGTTAAACTATCGTTTCATAACATCCAACATAGCACGTGTGTTTATGGAAAGACACATTTTAGTGTGACGTAACATATGTTTCAGATGAGACACGTTAGGTAGTATAACTAGCACCTCTACATAAACAACCCTCACTTGACACGTTGACACCAACCTCTTACCATACTTTATCGTTAGATATGTACAAACCGACATCTCTATATCTTAATAGTTTTCTCCAATCTCTTTATTGTCTTACACTAAAATTCATCATTGGTCGCTAAATAAAAACATAATACATTTAACAATATCAACTAGACTCAATATTCCTATAACAAGATAGCTCCAACTTATGATCATAAGGTCTGCGCGATAGTAAGAACCCATTCATAAACTCGTTTTATTGATCATTAATCAATTAATCTTACATAATCTCTAATTTCAACTTAATCTTCTTATGTGTTTACAAATGATACCGTCACCAATTCAAACATCAATCATATAATTATGCTCTAAGGCCCAATCACCACTTAAAGTTGTTTAGAACTATTAAATTACATATCTTATACATATACTTTTAAATCTATTCATTTTGTACAGTATAAGAGTAGATCTTCTAGTCATACGAAAATGAACACTTTTTCTAAACTATTTTTTTGCTCATCTTGGTATGGTTAATTCACGCATCTATTGGTTGTTAGAATTGTTAGAAAAAATATCTTTTTAGGTTGGGATCTATCATCATTCATTTCGTCCCAAAGCTTAGTATCATTAGTTCATTACCGCTCGTGTTTATTTAGGTTACAATTTATCTTGTTAGTATTATATGTCTAATCAGTAACTAGTAAGAAGCCCCCGCGCGATGCGGCGGGTCTTCTTACCTTATCAGGGGCTTCCAACCTCATACGACACAAAACAATACGTGAAACAATAATTCTGGGAAATGCTAATCTATAAGTCCATCTTACAGGAGTTGCCTACCTTATCAATAACTCCATCTTACAGGAGTTGCTTCCAACCTCAATTTGAGGTGTTTACATTTTCTTACACGGCGCAAATTGCGTCTGACGATCGAAAGAAGACACGATGAGGGTGACAACACTACATGACCCGAAAGCAAAGGCGATTACAGATTGATAAATGTGGGAAATGCAAACCTATAAGTCATTACGACGCGACCACTAAATCTTTAATAACATAATTCACTGTATGAAAATAGGCCTGGGTTACAGGCACATGCATAAACAACCATAACAAACTAATCTTACAAAAAATTCTAGAAGACTAAGTTTACTATCAGATTAGTATGAGCATATTTCTTTTTGCAGCGGTTAACTGAATCATGAAAGTGTAGACCTTTGTTATTTTGACAACAAAAATCAAAGAACTCCTATATCAAAAACCTATATGAATTTACAGGCATGAGAAAAAGAAGGAATGAAGCATCACAGATATAAAATTGAATATGTTGCATTAGTCATTGCCTAAACACAAAAAGCATCACAGATATAAAATTGATCACACTACATGACCCGAAAGCAAAGGCGAATCCAGATTGATAAATGTGTGAAATGCTAACTCTGGATCCCATTGCCTTTAAAGTGAAAGAGCGTGACTCTTAATCTTACCAAAAATTCTAGAAAACAAAGTTTACTATCAGATTACTATGAGCATATTTCTTTTTGCTCCATGGTTTGCAACTGCAATTTGAGTTCATTGTTTTCAACTGTCAAACCATGTGCATCTCTCTGCAAACATCCCAACCAAAACAAAAAAATAAAAACAGAAACAATGCTGCATAATGATTCATTAAACCACTGTATGAAACAAACAAACCTGCAAAAGGGTCAATTGAGCAGATAATGTTGTTGCCTCTGTTTGCAGTATTTGAACCTCCCTCTCAAGCTCACCTATGTATCTCATCTTCCTTTCCTTTGATCTTGCAGCCGACTGCCTATTCGCCCAAATCCTAACAAACGCGATAAACACACACTAATATAACGCGTATCTAACATGTGTTTGGAACTGTTTATTGCTAAAATCGCGTGTTTGCCTATTATGTTTTTAGTACCTTTTAGCGCGCTTTGGGTCAACTAAAGCAAGCTCCGAAAGCTTGGCTGCAGACATTGATTTCTTAGCATCAGTTAATGCTGCATCTTCTGTACTAAATGTGGTGGAACAATCCATAGACATACTATGCTGATGTTTAACTTTGGCCCTGTCGCCGGAGCTGTGACCATGGTTGTTTAGTCTTGCATAGACCTTGAACAAAGATATTGAACGTGAAAACATTCGGGGACAAACCCCTCTTCAACACCTTGCCAAAAAGCCTCTCACTTTCTTGAACATCCCCCCTTTTGCAAAGTTTATGTATAAGTTTATTAAAAGTAACAACATTAGGAAAGATACTTCTTTCAAGCATTTCATCAAACAGTTTATGTGCATCAATTTGGTTGTCTTCTTCATAGAATCCACCTATCACCGTACAATACGCAACCGAATTGAACTCGCACCCAAGCTCAGACATGTTTTTGAGAAGTCTAAGAGCAGCAAGAGATCTTTTTCTCTTACAAAAGGACTTGATCCTGATCGTAACCTGTGGGCTTGATCAAATGTACCCAAACTCAACCAATATGTTCATGATTGCATTATACGAATGAACACCCGGTTCACAGTTATAAAAATCCATTCTTTCAAAAACATTAACAGCTTCTTGAACCTTTCCATTTCTGCCATAACTTTTCATGGCGAATACATAGGCGCCCTCTAACAACCGATTATCAATATCGGCTCTCATTTGTGTAAACACATCTTCCATTGCCTTAAATTCACCATGATTACCAAGGTTTTCGATCATACACTTGTAAGTTATAAGAATATGGTTAAACCCATCTTTAATTTTGACGGAATTGAACATTTCGAGTGCTCTGATTGGGTCTTTTTGGCATTTCAGAACAGCAACTACATGTTTCGTAAGTAAATTGCGACTTATCAGATGTGGTTAAGGTTTGCATACATAATATAAATCATAGTAATGAACATTGATGGTGTATTGAATCGCAATTAAGTAAACCCAGATGGGGATTTTGATGAATCATTAAGAATAAGAAGATGAATGAAAAGGGTTTTGATTTCTCAAACCTGGCCGGGGAAATCGAGGGGCTGGTGGATCGCCGGAGTTTGAAGGTGTTGGAACGGCGGAATATGGTGGCGATGAGCGGCAGGTTTGGGCGGCTCACAGGAACTGAAGGAGGAAGCAGGATGTAGAAGATGAAGGACTTGTACTGTGTGGATGAGAGGAGGTACTGCCAGCTACAGTAACCTCCTCTCACACAACCGACATTGGTTTTTAATATATATATAATGTACGAAACGCAAACTTTTTTTAAAAAAAATAAGTGACGGGTCAAAATCCATCACTATTCATTTGTTCCCAAAAGGCCAAAAGGCCTAAAAACTAAAATCAACCATTTGACAGGGTCGTCCCTGTATCAACACCATATAAGATCTGAATCTCATCGTTTCTTTCACCGGAATCATCACCTCCTCCGCCCATCGCCACCGCCACCACCGTGAAAAAAGTTACAGCTAACGAGATCACCGTTATACGCCGGTGAAACGATAGTCCATGCCTGAAGCTGTAACAAACTAATTGATCTGAGATCACATCGGAGATCGAGTAGTTTATAGTGAACTAATGGTGGCGAGAACGAGCTTAATTAGCCGCCGGACGGTGCAGAAGCTCCGGCAAGCGGCGATCTCCGCCGTTGGATCAGTTAGGATCAAGTTGTTACTGTTGTGCTGCTTTGTCTTCATGTTAATCTTGCTCGCGAGCTGTACGCCGTCGTTTTGGGATGGGGACAACGGAATATTCCTCGTGTTGATCGAAATTCGAGGTAAACATATGATGATATGATGATATGAACTTCATAATTGAAACTAGATCTCACTATTGAAACGAATCAAGCAGTGTATGTAAACATATGATGATTTGAACTTCAGAATCTATTAATAGAAAATGAAACCCTAACTCTGCTATTTGAATCTTCTAGTCAATTGCTTAGTGAAACTGTAATTTGCGATAGATTTATGCGGTTTTGAGAGCGTAGGTTAACAATAAATGAGTATTAACTTGTGATATGCATTAATTACTAAAGAGTTAGATTTTGTGTTTGATTTGGAAGTTTTACTATTTTGGAATGAGGTAATGGTAATCATGACTCATGACTGTTGTTTTTTTACTTTTTTTCTGTGTTTAGGACTTTTATATCTTGTGAGTTGAATTGCAAATTACTCAATGTTTAACATATGCAGTGCAGCATGCATCAAACTTTTTGCAAACTCAGCTGGCGTATACGCACACGTTTGTTTTCTTTTTAAAAGCAAATCTGCATCAGAAAGTCAGTTATCGTGAAATGCTTGATAAATGCAATCATCTTTTATTGAAACTGTTTAGGTCAAATTGTTGATGCAAATTTGAAAACTTGGTCTAGGTGTCCACTGTCCAGGCCCATTTTGGCCCCCAAGGGACATCCTCGTGGTTAAGTGGTGTGCCCTACAACCAAATGGTTGGGGGTTCAAATCCTGCAAAGTGCAGGTTTGGGTGTATTTATCTTAGAAACTCTAGGAATTGTTGTTTAAAGAAAATGGGAGTTCTGGCCCTTTTAACTAGTTAAGGTTCAGAAGAGAATGCTATATCACCTAGGTTATGGAACTAACTCAGAATACTAATTTGTATAGTTCAGAAGAGTTCCGGCCCTTACTTCGATAACCTTTTCAACATAAGGAACCCTAACCAACAAACTGCGATCGATAGAACAACTCAACCAAACCAACAAAACATGTGTTACTGTAGAAGCATCACAGTCGACGAGGTTACGAGAGCGCTGAAGAAAATGGGAAGGGCTAAGGCGGTGGGGCCAGACAACATACCGATTGAAGTGTGGAAATGCCTGGGAGACGAGGGCCTGCAATGGCTAACAGACTTATTTAACACTATATTAAAAAACGGGAGAATGCCAGAACAATGGAGAAGCAGTCTCATAGTCCCCATATATAAGAAAAAAGGAGATGTCCAATGTTGTGCAAATTACAGAGGAATAAAGCTATTGAGTCACACCATGAAACTATGGGAAAGAGTTATTGACACGAGAATTAGACGAGAAACTCAGATTGCGGTAAACCAATTTGGATTTATGCCAGGACGCTCTACAACAGAAGCCATACATGTCATAAGAAGGATAATGGAGAAATATAGAGAAAAGAAAAGGGACCTTCATATAGTATTTATTGACCTAGAAAAAGCATACGACAGTGTGCCGCGTCAACTCATTTGGGAAAGTTTACGACACAGAAGGGTACCAGAGAAGTATATCAAAATAATAATGGATATGTATGAAGGGGCAAAAACGTGTGTGCGAGCACCTGGCGGAGACACGGACTTCTTCCCGGTAGAAGTAGGACTACACCAGGGATCGGCATTGAGCCCATTTCTCTTTACAGTAGTGCTGGATGAGATGACCAAGTCTATACAAGAGCCAGTCCCGTGGTGCATGCTGTTTGCAGATGATATTGTCTTAATATCAGAATCTAAAACGATGCTTAACAAGAGGCTAGAACAGTGGAGAGCCGCACTAGAGCGCAGAGGCTTAACGATAAGTCGATCTAAGACTGAATACATGCATCGTAACTTTAGTGGTGAGGCTGAGGAGGACACCCAAATCAGTATCCAGGGTATGACGGTACCACAGACGTCTAGGTTCAAATACCTGGGCTCGTATGTTCAAGAGGACGGAGAGATATACAGCGATGTAGCTCACTATGTGCAATCAGGATGGTGCAAATGGAGAGCAGCATCGGGGATCCTGTGTGATAAGAGGTTCCCAGAAAAACTAAAGGGAAAACTATACAGAGTGGTGGTACGTCCAGCTATGTTATACGGAACAGACTGTTGGGCCATAAAGAAATCGCACCAGAGATAAATAGAGGTCGCGGAAATGCGAATGCTGAGGTGGATGTGTGGACACACAAGATTAGATCGCATAAGAAATGACGTGTTTCGACAGAGGCTACAGGTGGCTTGTATCACAGATAAAATACGAAAGGGAAGATTAAGATGGTTTGGGCACGTAAAACGAAGGTCGATGAGCACCCGTTAGAGTAGTAGAGAACATAAACGTAGAGGGAAGGAGGAGTAGAGGTAGACCGAGACTGATTTGGGATGAGATAATTAGACGAGATATGATAGACTTGCACCTCTCTGAACACATGATCGAGGATAGGAATGAGTGGAGGCGTAGAATTAAAATTAACGACTTTTAGTGGGACCTGTGAGTGGGAAGGGTAGACATAGACTTGTTGCGGGCCTCCTGTTTTCCTTATTCTGTTTTCCTTATTCTGCCCTTATACGTGATTCTTCCCGCTTATTTGTTGTACGCACTTTCTAAGTTTCTATGTGAGTTAAACCTGTGTGTTGTCTGCCATATATTATGATTGTGATTGTTATTTGATTTCGTTTGTGAGTCGGGGGTCTTTTCGGAAGCAGTCTCTTTATCTCCCAAGATAGAGGAAAGACTCGCCACCACCTACCCCTCCCAGACCCTGCTCCTGAGTGGGATTTACTGGGTACGTTTGTTTGTTTGTATAAAATGAAAAAAAAATGTATGATGAGCATTTTTGGAAATCTAACCATGATCTTTTCAATCACACCGGTATAATCTTGGTTTGAAAACAAATCTTGTGTTCATTGGTCTTGGATATATATGATTGGGTTAATTGTCAAAGATACGATCACACACGCTCGCACATGGAAGTTCTAGTTTTTGGATATGTTATTTGAATTTGGGGATTCAGTTATTCTTTTGGCAGTAAAAGATATTTAAGCTTAGTGTAGAATGAATTGATATGCTTCTATTAGAGGAAAGTTTTTAGCCTGTTTTGTCTTTTACAACATGCAAATCAATTCTTTTTTTTTCCCAGCTTTTATGAGTGGATTAATATTGGTGTGTGTTAAGTGTTTTTGTTGGAGTTGTATTAGTTACCATATAAACGGGATACATTATTAAAAACTCAGAACCCTTAATTATCTTACCTGTGAATCTGTGATTTGTGACATTGAACGTCCAAGGTTACTTCTTTTGCTCTGTGCCCTGGATATCCAATTTAGTAGGTTTTGACTTGTTTGGGTAAATTGCGCTATTGTTGGCCTCTTTTATGTGTTCATAGTAAAATATTTCTTTGTACATTTAACATGTTTTGTATCTTTAACACTTTATTGATACACAGTGTACTTGCTATTCTACTCTAGGCCTTTTGTGACTTACGCTCGTTTTACTTGATTATTATCCCAGGAAAGGATATACATTGTTGATAAATACATGGAAAAGATATGATCTTCTCAAGCAATCCATTTCTCATTATACATCATGTCCTGGACTGGACTCAATTCACATAGTATGGAGTGAACCCCAACCGCCTTCAGATTCTCTTGTTAAGTTTCTTAATCATGCTGCAAAGTCAAATGCAAAAGATGGTCGATATATCGAGTTGACTTTTGACATAAACAAGGAAGATAGTCTTAACAACAGATTTAAAGAAATCAAGAACCCAATTACAGATGCTGTTTTTTCTATTGATGATGATATTATATTTCCTTGCTCGTCAGTAGAATTTGCGTTCAGTGTCTGGCGAAGTGCACCAGATACTATGGTGGGATTTGTACCTCGAATCCATTTGATCAATCAATCGGTATGGCTTTATTATATTGCTTGTACATTTATGTGTTATTAACTTTAGGGAATCATGCTTTGTTAAAAGATTTTCTGTATAAAATCTTGCTTCCTTTAATATTGCAGATGTAATTTTATTATTATCTTTTATGCAGAAAGACAACAGATATCCTTACATTTATGGTGGGTGGTGGGCTGTGTGGTGGACTGGTACATATAGTATGATACTCTCTAAGGCATCCTTCTTCCACATGAAATACCTGCGAATGTACACAAATGAAATGCCTAGGTCCCTCTTGGAATATGTCAAGAGGAACAGGTACTTTTTTAATTTTACCACTCATTTAATCATTCATCTGCGAGAAGTTATTGCATTAACTTCAAAGATCTCACCAAGTTTCAATTAATCTAAACAGGAATTGTGAGGATATCGCGATGTCATTCCTGGTGGCTAATGCAACAGGGGCCCCACCTATATGGGCAAAAGGTAATTTTATGTCATTACAGAGCTAGCGATTTCAACCCATTTACTCATTAAAAGAGTTGGTTAAAAAGAAGATCTGTTAAAACTTAGAGGTGTATTTTTTATGCTTGATACATATTGGGTTGTGGAGGTTTTGGGCCTAATTCTAGTGGGCTTTCTTGTGCGGAAAGCTATTAAACCTAATCTTCTTATTATAAATAGAATGGTAGGCCTTTTTAATTCCTTTGAGCATTGAAATATTGAAATTTAGTTGCAGCAAAGTGCCAAAGTGGACGTAGGTCAGATTAAGTCTAAGAACTCTAAATCTTGTGTGTTCCGTTTGTACATTTGATTTCTCTTTGTGCGACATTTTATTGTTTGGTTGTGATTTGTGATCCTCCTAAATGACCTTATTCAATGAGCTAGATTAATCCAGTGAATTTGATACAGTACAGTTTTTTGCAACCAACTTAATTATCTTTAAAAGTTTTTTGGACATCGTGTATTGGGTCATCTTTACCTGACCGACCAAAACAAAGTTACCCATTCTGACCCACACCCATTTACGCTAACCACTCATTTTTCCACCTATACTTGTCATATTTACTACCATATACCCAACTCATGTTTGGTGTCTACTTGCAGGCAAGATATATGAGATTGGATCCACCGGGATCAGTAGTCTTGGAGGTCATAGCGACAAAAGGACCGAGTGTGTGAATAGGTTTGTATCCGAGTTTGGCAGGATGACATTGGTTCCAACTAACGCGAAGGCCGTTGACAGCCGTGGTACCTGGTTCTGGTGATTCATCAAACACTATGCTTCTCATATCTTTCTTTATTTTTCTAGAGATTACCACTAGCTATTGATTGTAATGTTGTTAGCCACGATACCACGTTAACTAGTCTTTACATTGAACGCAAACCGTTTAGCCTGTTTGTTGTATCAATACTCTGTTTCCTTATTGTGTAAAACCAACAACATAGTTTCTGTAATCAAATCTCAGTAGATTCCCTTTGCTTTTTTACACGGGTTGCTTATAACTTTGATGGATTTATTGCAAGTGTCTGGGAGGGTGTTAGACTAATTTGCCTAATGTACGCAAATTAACCCGGTATTTCTGTAAGATGTTTCCCCTACTTGAACCTGTGACCTCCTGATCACATAACAACAACTTTATCATTGCTTCAAGTTTCACACGATCACTCTTATTGCAAGTGTGACATAAATATAGAAAAAAAGTTGCATTTAATATTTAGACCATGACCATACCTTAACTAACATGGGATTGAAGCTTATCTGTTGGGTACTTGTGTACAATCCAACCCATACCCCATATCTTCTTTCTTTATCTTTGGTTTGTTTCTTTTGACTTGATCATGTGCAAATTGCTGCTGTTGCTAAAAATATGTTGCATTTTCTTGGGTGTTTTTTATAAAAAAATATAAATGGTTTGATAAGATCAAACCAAGTTGTAGGCTATCTTCATTCTTTTCACACCAAGCTAATTAATGTAGGAAGAAATTGGGGTAAAGTATCACACTAATGTTGAATTCTTGTCTTTTAAAAGCAAAACAAGCTGGCTATGGAGATAGACATCAACATCAACATTTTTAATTCCACTTTTCTTTTACAATAACAATATGTGCGTATGAGTTATTTTGTCATATATATTGTAACAATTTGTTATTGGGGTTTAAACTATATACCATAAGATGCACATACTTTATAGGAAATAGGCGATGAAGAATCGTGCATGCATTGTCATCTAGAAAAATATATATTTTATTGATCATACGAGAAAGGTGTGAATGTATTTTTGTGTAGCTCGGAAATTTAAACCCGTATTTCATGAGATGAAGTGATTTTGTGATGTAAATTTGATTCGTGATAATTACGATGACTTCTTTTATCTTTATCTCGTAAGGTAGATCACATATAAAAGAAATCATGATGTTCATACAAAAAAAAATCATTAAATTGGTGTAAATTAAGACTAATTCTCAAATAGAAAAGTTTGACAAGAAATAGGTCCAAAGTCAAAAATAAAAGTTTATACAGTGCATAACAATCAAAAACTATTGAATACAACCATCACCTAATATATAATATTATAGAACATTATATATTTTGTTAATTATAAATGACTCTTTTCTTTGAGTATATCCTAATCTCTTTACAATATAATTAATTTGATTTGGTATGCAAGTGCCAAGACTCTAGAAGTACTAAGCATAAACAAACAAACAAACAAACATACCCAGCGTATCCCGTTGAAGAGCAGGGTCTGGGAGGGGTATGTGCTGACAAGTTTTTCCTCTATTCTAGAAGTACTAAGCATGAAAATGTCAAAAGAAAACCATAGGGAGACAGATGGATAACCTTGGTTTCAACTACTTATGAAAAGCTTTTCAAGGGGCTCTTTTAAAAACCTCACCAAAATGACCTCTTTTATTATTATATTATTATTCTGATCCAACTGTTGCTTCTTCAAATAATTTCATACCTACATCCTTTAACTTTCTAACAAAAATCATAAAATATGAAATCGAAGATGGAATCTATATGAGAGTAACATGCACATAAATAGTGTATTTTAACGTTCTAAATATCACCGCCGTTGGCTTTTTGAACCTTAACACTTACGTCAATTCAAAAGTGGTTAAAGAAAACACAAATTTTATGGTGTTTCTATAACCATATTGATATATCACATAAATATTAGTTTTTAAATTAAAACATACGTTTCAATATTACATACTTTACATGATATTGGCGAATATCATGACATTAATGTCATGTCATTTACTGGATATTAGTTAATGAAAACATTAAGTCCTCTCATTTAAAAAGTTATTAGTTTTAAAATTAGAACATTCTTATCAGTATCACATACTTTACGTGATATTGTCAAATATCATGATATTATCTAATTGTCATGTAATTTACAACCTATTAGTTAAGAAAAAGTTTAGTTTGTTTAATAGTCCCCTCATCTAAAAAGTTAATAACTTTTCCCATTACTTATTAAAAACCTTTTTACTCAATTGTATGATTGTATCTCTACATGTTATATGATATATTGACATAAATTATAATTTCTCCTTTCCTTTGTCATGCTAATTGCTAAATATATAACTTAAGAGTATATATCTCTATAGAATCAGGATCATTACAGAATCAATTTTATTTTCAGAATTAAAAGAACTATTGATTTACATTAATGTAAATTACGAACCATTAATTTACATAAATGTAAGTTAAGCTTGATAATATTTAGTTATTTTACATAATTTATTGTTCATGTCTGATATACAATATTTAAAACAGTTCAAGTTTCACCAGACTTAATTTATATTTATGTAAACCAATGATTCTTTGTTTTTAAAAATAAAATAGTTCTATAATAATCTTAACCCATCTATCATAAATATTATACATTTGTAAGACGAACAACTAAAACATAACAATAAACCCAATTCAATAAATTAAAATTCCATATATAAAAAAATTAAAAATTTTCAACAGAACACATGAATAGTTTGGTATACAACAAACATTGACCTTTGACCTTTGACCTTTGACCTTATCCCCCAATCAAAATCCTACTGTCACCTTCACCTTCCCTATTCCCCCAACCTAATCCTACCTGTAAACCCCCATCACCTTACCACCGCCTCACCACCGCCTCACCACCGAGTCACCACCGCATCACCACCGAGTCACCACCGAGTTCACCGTCGTCTACCTTCATAACTCCAATAATCCCCCAAAAACGTCTTCGCACCATCCAAACTCGGGTAATACGTCGGTTCCAGAAACATCTGAGCCAACGAATCGCTCGAATCCACCGTCACAAACGCTAAACCACCGTTCGCCTCAACGCTACCCATCGCCACCGCCAACAGCTGCTTATACGAGTAGTAAAACCTCTTCACCGCAGCTTCAACCGCCTGCAAGCTCTGCAGCAGATGAATCCTCACGCCGGAGCTCTTCCTCCGGTACAGCCTCATCGCCGCCTCCTGAACCCTAGGTCCGCCCATCGGATCCACCTCTACGTCCAGAATGTACGGCACCTTATGCCTCAGGTTCTTCGATCGTTTCGTGATCTCAATTAGGGCTTTTGATCGGAAACAGAACGATTCCGATTCGGAAGATGTTTTGACGTCGAGTTGATTCTTCAACCGGAGGAAATCGTCGGGATCTGTTAACAGGTGGAGATCTTCGATCTCCGTTAACAGCTTCCATACGCGTTCGAGAATGAAACAATCACTTGAAGCTGTTTCGAAATTGTTCGAATCGATTTCTGATTCGATTCGTGTTAGAAGCTCGTTAGCAACGTAGATCCATGACTCTACGATCTGGTGAATCGTGTATACCGTTCGATTCTCGTGATTGTTGACGTTCGCTTGCTCCGGCGGTGATTTGGTAGCAGAATGAAGCTCCGCCGGCCGGCACACGGCGTCGTAGTTTAAACACGGTTTTCCGGCGAGATTTGGTTCACCTAACCCTAACGTGTACGGACACCTTCTCATCTCACACTCGATTGAGTATTGAATCTTCTGTGCTACACCTTCAGCTTTCTTCCACGTAGCTAGACGTGGTAACAGGCTTTCTTCACTCACCTGGCTGACCACCACCGTCGCGTCATCACCGTCGTTAAGCCGCCACACCTCCGCCGAGCTGCCGTCACGCGTCAGCACACCTCCGCCTTCACCGACACCACCCACCGGCGCAGCTCCGACGTCGTCGTTTTCACAAATCAAAGCCACAACCTCGATCTGCCTCGTCGCCACCGCCTCCAACCTCCGGCTCCACTCACGGCGGTTGACGTACGGTCTCGGATCCGATAACACAACCGACACGAACCGGAAGGTGAACTCCAACGCCTGCAACGCCGGTTTCACCACACCTTCATTTCTCCACGTCGGAAACTCTAACTTCTTCCACATCTCTCTGATTTCAGGTAGGCGTAGGTAATGCTCGTATGCCATACAATCAGTCTCCGGCGCCGGAGATAGGTCGAGAGCACGTGGCGGAGGCGGTGGAGGTGTAGCAGTGAGTTTGTTTGGGGAAGATGAAGGTCTTGGGGATCTGGTGGGGATGTTATCAGAGGATACCATTTTCCCTTTGCAGTCTAGATCAACCATTTTGCCTACATACATAACAGGTGATTGAAGGTTTGTTTGGTTGATGAAATGTAAACGTGTGTAAGTGTTTGTTGCGATGGGGTTGTAGGGGGTATGAGGTATTTATAGTGGGGGATATGGATATGGGTGATGTAGAGAGAGAAGGAAACGCGTGTAGAAGCGAAGAACATGGAATTTGAAAGTCGCCGCAACGTTGAAAGTGTTAATTTATGCTTTAGTTCTAGAATTATATAAGTTTTTTTTATATCCGTTAACTTACCTATTTAAGATAAGGTATCAATGACATGTAAATAAAGAGAATGTTATGAGTTTAAGTCTTACTTTGAGCAAAAAATGTTTAGAGTTGATCCATGGGTTTTTCACAGCAATGTGTTTCCTTCTTAAGAGGTTGGGGGTGCGAGATCGTTGGGAAACGGATTGGTGTGACCGATTAATATAACACATATCATCCGAAATAGGGTCGTATATTTGTTGTTAAAAATACAATAACTTTTATAATTTAAAAGATATTCAAAAAAATGTTTTAAAATTTATCATTACTTTTCATATCCTTATTTAAACACACAATCATTTAGTTGATAAGGGGTTAAGATATATATACCCTTATTTATTACTTTTCATATCCTTACTCCCAAAAAAATGTTTCAAAATTTATCATATTTTACCAGTGAAATGAAATTAGTTTTGGACAAAGTTATTTTACTTAAATAAGTTTAAAAAACAGTTAGTATATAACGATGTACATGCTTATTTAAAAATAATAAAAATGTTTTATAAAAATTTATATATACGTTTATGAAGTTAGAAAAAAAACTTTTGATAAAAAATCAAATATATCTTTTATAATTCAAAATAGAACTAAACAATCGAATTCAAACTATTCAACTGTTTAAGTCGGTGTATGGTTATAATTAAACCTATTAAACCATTTATTATTTGATTTATATGGATAACCGAACAAAACAAGCAAGATATTGTGTTACCGTTAATCAAACCAAAACTGACTTCATGATTTGATTCATTTTTTCGGTTATAGTTTTTGCTATTTTTTTTTATATTTTGGCTTTTTTGAACATTCGTATTACTACAAATAAAAACAAGAAAAGACAAGGAAACAACTAAAAGAAATAATAAATGAGAAAACTTAAATTTTTTTAGTTTAACATGTTAAGAGGTGATATGGTAAATAAAAAACATTAACTATTTTAAAAAGTTGAGAGAATGATTATAACAAGTAAAAACAATTTAGAAAGGGGTGTGTATACTGTATAGCATCATCCTACATTATTTATCATAAAGCTATCTACTACATTACAATATAATAGTCGTTTTATTTTTAGAGGTTAAGAATTCAATGTTAAAAAGTATTCGAATCCGAAGTATCCGAAATTTCACATATCTGAATTTTCAAATTTGGATTCGGATTCGAATAGTGATTTTGAGAATATTCGGATATCTAAATTATCCGAAATATTTTTTAAAAATTATTAAATAATAAATATTAATTAAAAACTTTGGACATCCAAAATATTTTTAATAATAAAATTGATATGAATATTATCAAATAATATATTTTTTTGTGATTCGGATATCTGATTGGATACGGATTCGAATAATGAAATCCACTATTCGGAATTTTTGAATATCCAATTTTAAACACCTGAACGTTTAAAAAAAATTATAAAATTTTATTGTTTATAACAATGAATTCAGACGCGTATAAAGTTTACCCATAAAGTTATATGTTATTCTAACGTGCATCTTGATACCACCGGACCCTGCATACTCTTTGGTCTAAAAAGTTATATTACACGACATAGAAATATATGATATCTAATTTCAGTTGTGATAATAAAAGGTTATGTTAAACATATTTTTTTTTGAACGGTGACTTTCTTATGAGTGATCTAATGTCACATCGCCCCTCCCCCCGGGCGACCCTAGCCAAGATCTGCTCCAGACTATGTTGTCTGAACCGGGTCCACGCTGGATTGTCAGACTTGGTTACGGCGTTCCCCCGGAAACCGTACTGCCTCCACAAGGATTGCCCCTCTGGAGTAACAGCCGGATGAAAACCGGGATCGAGCTCTGAGAATCGGCCTCCGCAACCACTGGCTTAAAAGAAAATTCTCTTCATTGCTCTAAATGTTCCCAAACCGGTATCAAAGAGGTTCGAACCCCTGACCTCCACTTTGGGAGGGGGAGTTCTTAAACATATACTTTTTATTTTACTTTTTTACATTTTATTTCTCACTAAAAACAAAAACCAAAAAAAAAATGTTCATTTGACTTATTGAGCATATACATTAAAGTTTATAGTTGGTACGCTTAGCCAACCTAGATAACAAATGGTTATAAAATGGATATCGTGTTATTTTCTAAAATGGTATACTTGTTAAATCTATTTTTTGGGCAATCCTTAATAATATTACAAGATGAGATATTAGTAGTTTTTAACGAAAATGAGATTTGACATGTTTGATGGAAGGAAAAGTAAGGTTATCCATAACCAGATAAAGTACCTAAGACTGTTCCCAACGCTACAGGTCATCCTTCTCACAAACAGTCCTAATCAGCATGCCCCATCAGCTTTCCACTCACTTTCACCCATTCTTCCCACAAACACTTTTTACCCCCAACACTATCCTTCCACAAACACCTTTATTTTTCCACCTCATCTTTTCTTTGTTAATTTACTTTAAATAAAGATATTTAAATTATAAATGTAAAAAATTTTAAAATATTATACTTAATTATTATTTAATTAACTCATTTTAAATTATTATTTAATTAACTCTAACTAATTACTTTAATACTAGAAACGTAAAAAAATTTAAAATATTTTTATTTAATTAACTTATTTTAATTAAAACTTTATACTTATATTTTTATTTTAATTAAAAGATTTTAAAATATTTAATTAAAAACACTTTAATTAAAAAATGGTTATTTTTGGTGGTGGGGCCCGCCAACCCCCTTCTTCCTCTTCCTTTCCACAACCCTTCCGGACGGGCAAACCATTCGCGGGCGGGACTCCCCTTCGCCGCCCTTCCGGCCGGCGCGGTCCACGTCGGCGACGGGCCGGCCAAGGGCGCCGCGATGGGGGTAGTCTAAGGACCTAACCATGAGTGAATCGGGTCGGATCCAGTTCCCCTACTCGGATAAAAGAAGCTTCCCAACCAGGAATATTCTTCATGGACCATGATTCATGTATGAAGAAAAAAAACTTCTCTTTCTGCCACCATTATTTTGTACTACTTTTAAACGTTTATTAAATGTTTAATGAGGATGGCATCTTGACATTGTAACCCTCGGTGTTTATTTTCATTAATTTATGCATGTTCGAGTTTTATATAGTGATAGAGCTGATAAAGTACCTATATATTGTTTTTATACTTTTATGATATAATTTAAATAGTTTATATTAATTGACTTGTTTGTTTATTTATATATAGTTTTATTTTGTATGTTTTATAAAGTTAGAAATAAATCACTTTTGATTAGTTATAATTATATTTTATTTTATATAATAGATGTCCAGAGATAACTTTTTTGATTAAATAAAATAAATGTTGATCATTATTTCTCGTAAATTAAAATTGCAATTGTGATTATCAAATGATGAGACTTAACGCTTAAAACTTATCACGTAGAATTGATTTTTTATTTTATAAAGTTAGAAATAAATCACTTTTGGTTAGTTATAATTATATTTTATTTTATATAATAGATGTCCAGAGATAACTTTTTGATTAAATGAAATAAATGTTGATCATTATTTCTTGTAAATTAAAATTGCAATTGTGATTATCAAATGATGAGACTGAACGCTTAAAACTTATCACGTAGAATTGATTTTTTATTTTGTAATTGTTTTGACTAAAATACTTCTAATTTAGGAAACTTAACGGCGTTAATTAGGAGAAGTTAAGTGGATTCAAATGACAATTTTTGTGAAACTTTTGGATGCAAATGGTAAAATTTAAACTTTTGAATTCAAATGACAATTATATAAAAACTCAGGGATGTAAAATACATTTAACTCTAAAATTTTAAGTAGGATTTTATATAAGTGCGTGTTCATTTTTATAGTTATTTATGCTAGTGGCGGATCTAGAATATTTTTTCTTAATGTAATTGTGTTTTAGTTTATGTATGTTTATCAACTTGAGAAGTTTTCTTATCAACAATTTATGATAAAAGATAACAAATTGATAAAACATATACGATACAGTATAACTTTTATAATTTAATACTCGATAAATCAACAACCTCAATAAAATTAGTAATTTGTTCGGTCCCAACTTGGGACCGATACAAAATTTGACCTTAATCAATAAAATAATAAGATAATATTTTTTTTTGAAATCCTAATGTAAATATATTGGTTGCAGCGATACTACAAATTAATAATTAATAAAATATTTTAAAATTTTAGGATTGTCTAGTAAAAATAAATCTACACTCGCTTGTTTTATGAACTTCGAATCTATATTGAGTTCATCTTTAAATCTCCAATTGCACTTAAGAGTTAAGACATTGTATTCTCGTATTGCCACAAAAAGTTGCGAAGAGTTATTGCCGCTTGCAATGATTCTTTCTGATTGACAAGTTCATTAATGTGTGAATGTACATGAGAATTTTGAATGCCCTTGTTTCAATTTTATTAAAATAGGTAAAGTGAACAGACATGAAAATTTTGAAGGTCGATGCATTGTTATGCCTAAAAACACGATCTAACGATCATTGTAGCAAGAGACTTTCGATGGGTTGTCTAGTTTGGTTCTTCATGTTGTTACTGTAAGGAGATTTTCGATGTGATATGATTGCATTGTTATGCCTAAAAACAAGATTTAATAGATCATTGTATCAAGTAGTTGGATCATATTCTTTTTACCATGAAATTAGTTGCATGCGCTCAACACCAACCGAGCGTCCATCATCAAGTGGGCGATCAACAACTATAAGACGAGTCATATCGACTAAGTTATTATCGGCTTCGTAAATGTTTTAACCATGAAACTAACACCCTTTCATGAAACATTGTGTTGTTTCATCAAAACATTATGATAATTTACACCCCATAAGACACAAACCTTGGTCTACTTTACCGGTATTAATGATGATGTGGAAGACCAATTCCGTCATTTCTCAGATGCCCGTTTTTTATACGGCAGATAAAGGGGATACTTCATTGTTGAATATTTTGAATATTAAAAGTTTAAAACTACTAAATTTAGTAAATGACAAAATTGCCATTGAGGTGTATTGGTGGACTACAAATTTAAACTGACGTGCCCGTGTCTTGTGCCACCAATACGACCATTGCCCGACGATAAATTTGACTTTTCATTTGTGGCTTTCCTCTTTAATATTCGTATCTCAGTTTAAAAAACGAACATCTTACTGGTTTGGTGATCGGACCGGATTTAAGAACCGGATAACATCATAATTAGATATATAGTATACTATATATATAGTTATATACATAATCAAATATAAGTAAATTATATATGATTTATATATTTATTTTATAATTTTATATAAAACTTTATTATATTTGTATACCCCGTTTTTACCCAAAAAAAAAAATCCGGTCCGAATCGGTACGGTTCCCCAGTCCGAATCGGTACGGTTCCCCAGTCCAACCACTGGTTCGGGACGAACCAGACAAAACCGAACTATAGCTGACTGGACCGGCCACCGGACCGATCCCCGGTCGAGCCGGTCAGACCGGCAGATCCGATCCGGTCGTGAAAGAATGGAAAAATATTCAAGTTTGAATCGAAGTCATTTCAATTTTGATTTTTGATTTTTGATTTTTGACATTTTAAAAGTTAATTCAGAATATAAGTTTTATTCGAGGGCGTGTCTTGGATCAAGTGGTGAGTTGTTGTGTTTGTGACTTTGAGATGATATTTTTATAACGTAAGAAATATTAACAACCTCTACTACAAAGTATAAGATATGAATGTTTAAATAGTAGCTCGGCTTGAAACGTTTACAAAACCAAGCTAGTTTGGCTAGTTTAAATTCAAGCCTACTCGATGACTCAAATCGTTTAAATGTATGTATATAATTTGTGAGCTTTAAATGCTTTTGGTTAGTTTAATCGTCCCTTTGTAATTGTTTATATCATAATTCTAGCTAAAGTACTACATATTGTCCATTTGTCAAAACTAGTTCTATGGATGTTTAAATAACCCGTAGGTTGAATCTTGCTCGAAAAAAACTCGAAAAAACTCGCTCGAAATTGGTTGAGCTGGCTCGGCTCAGGTGATTTATAATCCAAACCGAGTTCAGCCAAACTATACCTTGGCTCAACTCATGAACAATACTGGTCTGGGGTAAGATTGCTTAATTACATTAGATCACAAAGCAATTCAGCCTTAGTTAAGCAATGAGCACATCCTAACTTCGACTCGCGTTACAAATTTATATGTTTTGAGCCAAACCACCTTAATATTAGATTCAGAGACATTTGACTAACCTAAAACTAATTCGATAAACACCCTTACTTTTGAGCTTATATATCTTTTTACTTGAATATGTAATATGACCTTGATAGTTTATATTATTTATTTTATCTCACAAGATAACAATAAGTCTTTTTGCTTGTGTAGAAGCTCTTGCAAGTTTTTTTGAAATTAAGAAACACTTATTTTAGCAACACTTGAAAACAACTTAAACATATAAATGATAAACACACATCACCCACCCCATACCGATGGATTTCTAGTATTTGCACATAGTTCACGTGTTATTATGACACTCTTATGTCTTTCCCCACTTTGATATTACATTGGTATTAATAAGGTTTGAGCTTGAAGTTTAATGTTGGTGTCAATTTTGTGTTTGGGTTCGGTAAATAATACATTAATCTACAAAAGAAATATTATATGCAAATCAATTCCATAATCTTAGGGAAGTTGTCGAGCGCTCTCAATTAAGGTATCCAACACGTTTTATGTGTTGTAACAACATGTTTATCGTAGGACGTAATTTAGTTACCCTCTATAGCTATCACGTTTTTTAAATGACTCAATTGATAATATTAATCGAAACTTGCTACGTTTTTCCTATCAACATATATGAAGCATCCTATCTGATAAGTTACGATTAGGCTTTGTCAATTGTTATAAACATAATTAATCCTTGTTAAACCTCTATCAATTATCGTTACATTTTATGTTTCTACTATGTGACTAATAATATTTAGCATTCTAGGTTGTTGTTGATAAAAAAAAACAAACGAAAACACAAAAACATGTTAAACAAGTTAATTTAATCAATAAGAAATCATATAACATATATGATTTCAAAAATATCTATCCTATCTAATAAACAAAGGTTTTTATGTCACATGTCACTCTCTTAAACCACCCATCTGTCACGTGTCGTTCTCTCAGCCAACATCCATTTGCTATTCCCGCCTCTCTCTCCTATTAATGATTACCTTAATTAATAATAACACTATTAACATTTTTTTGATTTAATAAATTAATAAAGA
Source organism: Flaveria linearis (assembly GCA_024085815.1). NCBI lineage: Eukaryota > Viridiplantae > Streptophyta > Magnoliopsida > Asterales > Asteraceae > Flaveria > Flaveria linearis. Next base: position 4,991,580 of record CM044013.1, read on the forward strand.
GATTTATTTATTAATGTTATTTCTAAATAAATAATTTTTTTATAAAATAATAAATTTATTTAAAGCATAAGACTTTTTTTTTAAAATAAGAAATATTTAAAATTGGTATTTTTAAAAAGTTATTTATTTAAAACCAAAAATAATTAAATTTAAGAGTTATAATAAAAAAAAATTTTAAATGATATATAAATTTGACATTTTCTTGATGAATTCATATGAAATCTAACAACACAATTTTGTTTTCATAAACTAATTAATAGCGTAGAAAACATTCAAACTCATATAAAAGCTAAACAAATAATATTTCGTAAATCAATTTCATGGGGTATGGTTTCGTGATTTAAAACTGAGAGTAAATAGGGACTTATTTTTAGAATTTAAAATTCCTTTAAAAAAAGAAAGATTTGAGTTATTCTTAGTTAGTATTGAATATTAAAAACATAGTAAAAATAAATCTTTCTAAACCAAAACCCTAAATCAAATTTAACGAAAAAATCAATTGTTTTTTTCTAATAATAGATTAGAAATATATTGGAGTTATAACTCTCAATTTACACATTATAAATAAAATATTAAATAATTATAACTCTCAATCTCTTTACATAGGTTTTTTTCTAATAATAGATTAGAAATATATTGGAGTTATAACTCTGTAATTCTTAATGTTGCATAGGTTCTTTTTTGCAATCTCTTTACGCCAGGACTCGCATTTATAAAGAAAACAAAACTTCATTCTATTTTGTATGTTGCATGGCCTTCAGATGTGTTGGAAGGAAGTTGCTACACTATGTAACACACTTTTGTGATCTAGGGACTAAATTAATGTACAGATCATGGATGTTATCTTTTAATTAGTATTTAATTAGTTAAGTTTTATGTATGATCATTAAGTAACTTTTAACCTGATCAACAACTACTCATGGAATTATACCACCTACATCGTTAATCATACTTGATATGGAACCGTTCATACCTTAACAATCCAAGCTCAATGAACTGGAGCTATTTATTAAGAAAATAAAAATTACAGAACTTGATATGTAGGTGCTAGATGGATCCTAAGATCATCTATTCTAATAAACTAAGGTTTTTGAGGACGCATGATACAATATTATGCATTCTCGTGTTGAATTTTCCAACTAAACGTATATACACATTTTAATTAAATAATTTCAACAATTATTACAATCATATTCTCTTTTACTTATTTGATTTTCTATTTTTCTTTCCTGTATTTCTTTCTTTCATATTAGATTAATAATATTTTTTGTTTCTTAATATAGTCAAACAACCTAAAAATTTCCAATATAAATTCTAAAATCATTTATATGATTTTGTTTGAATGATTTAATTACTCGTAAGTAATTTTTAAGATATTAATTGATAAGGATTTTAAGTAAATAAGTTAAACAATTATATATCTAGAATGTAAGTTTTTTATGCAAATATTTTATTAACATTTACTAAATTATAATATCTAAATTCTATCATATATTAAAATATAATTTTAAATCTTAATCTTAATTATGTGTCATTTATAATTTTAAATATTTATTATTTCTTAACTTTAATGGTTGATAACATCTATTATAAATATAATGATTTTAAAAAGTTAAATTTATTCCACCCATGTAATACATGGGTTCTAACCTAGTTAGGTAATATATTGTTTTATTACTTTGTTGCTACACTTTTAAGCCCATAGGTAAGTAAAATAATAATATAAAATACACTTTTAAGTAGTTATTATCATAATTTTTTATCATCAAATACACGTTCTCTACTCTTTACCTATTATTACAACTTTATTACAGTTAACAAATTAAAGGGCTGTTTGTCAACATCTGATTGAATAAGTGCTGAATCAGTAAAAGTTCTGAACTAGTAAGAGGTCTGAACCAATAAATGTGTTTGGTTGTAAAAATAAAAAATTAATAAAATAAAACAAAATAAAAAAACACTCCTCAAACAACCCCAAAATCTTCATCATAGCAGTCAACTTTTGTTTGACCTTTTCAAAAGCCATCAGATTGAACAAAGAGATTAGAATGTAAGAAACCAACAACACCGCAGGTTCCGTTCTTTTATTTCAACCGACGACAGAGAACCGACGGCAGAGAAGAAAGAGAACCATCGTCGGCAGAGAACCACCGTCGCGAACCACCGTCGAACCACCGTCGTCAACCGACGGCAGCGAAGAAGACGCCGTCGTCGTCAGCGAAGAAGATGTCGTCGTCGTCAGCGAAGAAGACGCCGTCGTCTCGAACCACCGTCGCGAACCACCACCGTGAACACGTCGCGAACCACCACAGTGAGGTATTGTTAGGGTTAGATTTAGGGAATGAGAGAGAATTGAGGAAGAAGAGAGATTGACACAATCAAGCTAACCATCATCGATTAGCTCTATCCTTTTATAACGCCATATGACTGTTACAATTCGTTATGATCGTTACAACCAAATCAACAACTAACAATCGAATTACAACTAAGCCCCTCAACTTCTAACAATTACAAAAGATACCCTCTGACTTACAAAACAATACTAACAATACCCTCCCCTTAAGAACGTTTTTGTCCTCAAAAATGGAAATGAGGAAAACGCATGCGAAACTCATCAGTAAACTCCCAAGAAGCCTCTGAAATTGGTAAAGAATGCCAATGAACAAGGACTTGAGCCGCAAATCGTTTATTGCGTTTGATTACTCGGCGATCCAAAACAGCACGAGGTTGAAGAATAAAACGCGGTGAAGTAGGGAGAGGTATGACCGGGGCATGATTGCCATGAGCAGCTTTTAGTAATGAAACATGAAAAGTGGGATGGATCATATGTCACACCCCGACCGACGGCGGAATCATCGGAGCGGACGAGGAAATGATTGATTGTTCATAACTCATGATTGTCTAATAGTGGAAATAATATTAAAATCAGTTTACAGGATAATATAAGTTCAACATACACAAATACAACAATTGAAACCACAAATAGTAACTGTCTTTTATTTTAACTAAGTCCGGGTCTTAAATGAGCAGGTAGAAGTCCACTATCTTGCTTAACCTGAAATCATGTGAGAAAATAAAGTCAGCTAACGAATTAGCTGGTGAGTAGTCATAGTTTTGAGTATACATATAGATTGATTGATTGATTGAGAATAATTCAATTCACCAGGTAACATTAAGACTTATATTGCAATAGTAAAGCATATAGATAACCGACACAATAGAAACCCCTTGACTTGACACTTGCATATAATAGACTCCACACATACACCATAGATTGACTCTTGCCTCTGGCACAATCACCACTCGACTATTCATGGGGTGGGTTTGTATAATCACCACTCGTAAGCCATGTGGGGTGGATTATCCCAAACCAGTAGATCTACATTGTTACCAGGATTGATTGATTGAATTAGGGTTTTACTGTCGTCCAGTTTATCATAGTATGTTCACATAATTGCAAGTAATAACATAACTGTCTTGAATTGAATTTAGAATGAAATAACAATAGAATATCATGATTGAATATTGTATCACATGATTTCCCCCAAATAGGAAATGATATAAAAAGGGGATATGAATACTCACTTGATTGATGAGATTAGAATCTGGATGTGATAGATTAGACACCAACGATTTCCTTACGATTAACCTAAGGAACGGTGTCTCGAATTAGAATAATAATGATTTGGGAAATTAGGAATGTATTAGGATTTCCATTTGGTTTTGAATGGTAGTTTAAATAAACTAATTTATTTAATTTAAATGTCTTGAAATAAATAAAATGAATTTATTGAAAATGATTATGTTTAAGATTTAAAATAAACGTATCAGTTTACGTATCCGTTTAATTTGTTGTTAACGTGTGGAAAAATAAATAATTAATTTTATTAATTAATTATGTGATAATTAATTAATATGTTTAATTATTTAAAAGAAATGAAATTGTTATTTGAAATGATTTAAATATAAAAATTTATATATTTAATCATTATTTAAACAATAATAAATATTGTGTGAAATAATTAAAAATAATATAGTGTCAAATAATAATTTAATAAATTAAATTATTATTAGGAGTTCATTTTATTTAAATAATTTTGTATTATTTGTAGTTTTATTTATTTAAAACATTTAATAAAAATGGATAAGATATTAAAATAAATTTCAGAAAAATAATTTAGTTGTTTAAAAATTTTTAATGATTGTAAAACATTTTTATGATTTTTAGGAATTTTTCCGGAATTTTTAGAGCTTAAAAGAAGCTTAAAAAAATGTTTAAAAATATAGGAGGCTGCCGGGTTTCGAAACCGGGACCTCTTGTTGGAGGTGGAGCGCAGGAACCAGCAGACTAAAGGCCTAAGCCGCGAAAGGATCCGGCTTCAATTGTTTTAAGCTTAATCTCGATCAAACCCCAATTCCCAAATCCATTCGAACCCTAGGTTCGATACAGACCCAAATCGAAGTTCAATTCGATATCGAATGCTTCTGCAATCATGGGGCTTTTGACCCTCATGAAAAATAGAGTGTGTGGGTGTGTATAATTAATCATATGATGATCGATTGATGCCTTACCCAAAGATGAACAGGTCGCGGCACAGTGAGTAGTCGTTTGATGCTCAAATCTTGTTTATAATCCAATTAAACGTATGGGAAGCTTCGTATGATGATAAGGATGAAAACCCCTAAGTTAATTTTGTGAAAACTCGATCGTAGATGGGTCTAAAACGAAGTTGCAGGTCCGCGGGTGAGAGGTGTTCGAGAGGTATATTTTTGATTGTTTTTGATGCATTCGAACTCAAGGAAAGCTTTAAACGATTCAATGTTCGTTAGTGCGTTGTTAGTTTAATCCATAGTGCCCTTTTTTTTGGGTTTGTCGGCCAAAAAAATGGAGATAATGGTGGGTTGTGGGGCTCGGTCGAGAGGAAGAAGAAAGGAAGAAAAGAAATTTGTTTTTTTTTTAAAAATTACACTTTGACCCCCTGTGGTTTGAAGTGGTTTATACTTCTTATTTTAACTTAGTTTTTAAGTTTTAAAAACTACAAATTAACCCCCGAACTTTAATATCGTTATTACCAATATTATTTTTATTATTATTATTATTATTATCATTATTATTACTATAAATATTATTATTTATCATTATTATTATTATGATTATTATTATAAAATCTTTGAAATAATCACTCACGTATAAAAATTTTTATAAAAAAAATATAATACGTGATGTTACAGTCTCCCCTGCTTTAGGAAATTTCGTCCCGAAATTTTAATTACGAGGAGGCTGAAACGAAAAGATGAGGATACTGGGTTTTCATTTTGTCTTCGCGTTCCCAGGTGAATTCTGGGCCACGTTTAGACTCCCAGCGAACTTTGACAATAGGTATCCGGCTTCGTTTGAGTTGTTTGACTTCCGATCCATAATTTCCACAGGTTTCTCAATAAAGTGCATAGATTTATCAATCTGAACTTCGTCGAGTGGTATGTGGAGATTTTATCGGCAAGACATTTCTTGAGATTTGAAACATGAAACGTTGGTTGTATATTGCTGAGCTGTTGGGGTAGTTCAAGCTTGTAGGCTACTTTCCCAATTCGCTCGTGTACTTTGAATGGACCCACGTAACGAGGTGCTAGCTTCCCTTTCTTTCCAAAGCGAATCACTCTCTTCCAAGGTGTTATCTTAAGAAGTACGAGATCATCGACATTGTATTCCATGGGCTTACATCTTTTATCAGCATAATGCTTTTGATGATTTCTAGCAGTGAGCAAATTATCACGGATCTTATGAATTTTATCGGTTGTTTCTTGTATCAACTCCGGACCAGTAATTTGTGATTCACCAACTTCAGACCATACAAGGCCTCAAATGGTGCCATCTGAATGCTGGTACGGTGATTGTTATTTGTAAGAGATTTCGATCAACGGAAAATGAGAATTCCACGACCCACTGAAATCACTGACACAAGCCCGGAGCATATCCTCGAGGGTTGTATCGTTCTTTCAGTCTGACCGTCGGTTGGTGATAGGTTGTGCTAAGATTCGGTTGAGTTTCGAGAGCTGATTGGAGACTTTTCCAGAAAACGAGAGATGAAGCGACCATCACGATTAGTGATAATATCTTTATTGACAAAAGATTGTTTAGGAACACTACCATCATGTAATCAGGTTTTGATGATGACTCGCAATGAAAGTCGATAAATAAGGAATAAATGGCTTGATGTAGCTAGATCGAGTTAAAACATGAGAATAAAGGAAAAGAAATCGATTTAAGAATTTAAATGTTCCAAGTTGGGATTCAAAATCAACCTAAAACGATCGGGTCTCTTTTCAGTTCAGAGATCATGCTTTGGCTTGATAGGTCGAAACACTAACATTATTTCACCCTTCAAGTTAATACATGCGTCCGTCACTTGATTACAACCATGGTAAGTTGATGATCAAGAAATGAGAATAGTCCTCAAGGTATGGTTTTCACCCCTAACTTGATGGTGTACTCTCAAGGTATGACTACTAACTTACCAATCAAAAGTTCGATCTGAGGATCTTTAGAAATAAGACAAGGTAACTCACCATTAAGGTAAGGGAAATCACTCCTATCTTAACGATGAATTTTTACAAAAACAAAATATAATAAGATAGACTTCCTCATCAAAATCCAGAATTCACTCCTAATTTGACGAGGCAGTTTCATTTGAGAAAATACAATCCATAAAAATGAAATTATCATCAAGGTATGAATTTCACGCGTATCTTGATGATTGAGCTTGATAATAACAAGAAAACAATCAAAGATTGACATTTGTCACCAAAGTACGGGTTTCAATCCTATTTTGGTGATATCATGTCATTTGTGAAATGCAAGTTCCAAAGTGAATAATTGAAGTTAGTCCTCGAGATAAGGAAATCACCCTAATCCAGAGGATAAAATTTCATAAAACACATCATTGAAAACCATTTATTGAAACGAATAAAGAATCATCACCAAAGTAAGGGAATCACCCTGTTTTGATGAGTTAGAATCATTTAGGAGATATGAGTGTCCTTAGTCATAGGTTGACTTGCAAACTCTTGCATCTCCCACGGTGCAAACGGTTCAAAGTTCGACTTAACAACGAAAGGAAAAATATCTCAATTAGAAATTTAGAAATTTTCAAATTACATCAATGTAACAAAAGGAAATCATGATTACAAATCTTGAATTAAATCAGGAAGATGAAATCAAGGACAAGAATTATTCAACACCACATCATTGGTGGCTTGAGCTTGTTGAGCATTAATGTTGAAAGCACGTCCTTGAGTCGTAGGAACTAGGCTGACAAGTTGAGGGTATCGATTGCGAAAATGGTTCGGATCACCACATTGATAGCATGCACGACCCTGGGTCATTGCAAGAGGATGTTGGTGAACTGGTGCATTAGTCGGAGCTTTAGCAACACTCCTGCACGCGTTGAATGTATGACCCAAACGACCACAATTTGTGCATTGATGGCATTGAGTGTTAGCGGGATGATGGTAATTGCAGGTGTTACACAGTGGATGGGGTCCAGCGTATGGCTTTCTCATCAGCGATTGGTTGTTTACCGCTTGTAGATGTGTTGGAGGGACTTGAGTAATTGGCACAGCAGGGGTAATTACAGCAAAGTTTTGGGATTAAGCCTTCCTCTTCTTGTTCTTGGAAAGCTCGGGTTGGTCGGTTTTGACGGTCTCGTTAGAAAGTTTATCGGTATTCTTCTTCGATCCTTTCCGGGTTAAGGAACCAGCCTTCACATGATTATCGGTTAACTGTGCAGCCAGCCTGATAGCATCTTCTAGTGTTGAAGGATTCCTTCCTAGCACCGTATCCTGAATCTGCATGGGTAGACCACCAATGTATTTCTCGATGGCTCGGGAGGTAGGGGTAGCAAGATGCGGTACCAAAAGGCTCAGTTCGTGGAATCGGTTAGTGTATGCGAGGTTCTCGCCACTGTCTTGGGTTAATTCCCAGAACTCAGCTTCCAGTTTCCGGACTTCGTTTCTTGGGCAGAACTCTTTAGTCATGAGCTATTTAACTTCAGCCCATGTTAATGCTAGAGCAGTTTCAGTTCCACGGGTTCGTTTCTCTCCGTTCCACCAAGTAAGTGCACGTTTCTGAAGAACACTTGTGGCATACCGGACTTTTAGATTTTCAGGGCATTCGCTATTTAGGAAAGTGTTCTCGATGCTTTCGAACCATTGTAGTAATCCGGTAGCTCCTTCAGTTCCACTGAACTTAGTGGGGTTGCAAGAACTGAATTGTTTGTAAGTACAAGTTTGAGGAGGGTTTGGTGCAGTTGGGTTTTGAACAACATTGTTTCCTTGGTTCAAATGGGTAAGTAGAGTTGGGATGACCGCAGTAACTTCACGTGCTACAATAGCAGAAATCTTACGGCCAGAGTTTCTAGATCGTGAACGGATTCGACGAGAAGACATGCTGTATAATATGGAAAGAAGAAACCTCTATGAGAAACGGGTAATCGGTTTTTAAAACTTTTCAACATAATAAAATCGTTAATGAGATTGTTTAGAATAACAATGAGAGGTTAGGAGTGTAAACGTTCGGTTCGCAAACCAAAGCGAATACGTTGACTTATCAAAGTATTTGTGTCCATCACAACCTTAACAAGGACATGCGTACCTATAAGCGAATACTCATCTCGAGGGTTCCCAGGTAAGGTAATCAAGTTGTATGAATACCTTGCCTAGACAGAACACCTTAAGATACAGGTATCCCACTCTTCCAGCATTGCATGTTCTCGGTCATGTGACACGGACTTTGACGAGATTTGAAAACCATGAATAACAATCGAGTTTTGGAGTTTGAAATCACTTGAATTAGGCACACAATGCCTTAGAATATGAGTTAAGATTCGTGTGTATATTGATAGATTCAAAGTATAAGAATAATCACATAAGGCAGATAATCACATAATCAAGTATAAACACGTAAGGCACATAAAAATCCTATCTAAGCATGTAAAATACATGAGAGGACTCATGTGTAAGGGTACTTAGTTATAGTCTAGGTCATTCCATTTCTAATAACCTAATTCCCTATAACCATGGCTCTGATACCAATCTGTCACACCCCGACCGACGGCGGAATCATCGGAGCGGACGAGGAAATGATTGATTGTTCATAACTCATGATTGTCTAATAGTGGAAATAATATTAAAATCAGTTTACAGGATAATATAAGTTCAACATACACAAATACAACAATTGAAACCACAAATAGTAACTGTCTTTTATTTTAACTAAGTCCGGGTCTTAAATGAGCAGGTAGAAGTCCACTATCTTGCTTAACCTGAAATCATGTGAGAAAATAAAGTCAGCTAACGAATTAGCTGGTGAGTAGTCATAGTTTTGAGTATACATATAGATTGATTGATTGATTGAGAATAATTCAATTCACCAGGTAACATTAAGACTTATATTGCAATAGTAAAGCATATAGATAACCGACACAATAGAAACCCCTTGACTTGACACTTGCATATAATAGACTCCACACATACACCATAGATTGACTCTTGCCTCTGGCACAATCACCACTCGACTATTCATATGGGGTGGGTTTGTATAATCACCACTCGTAAGCCATGTGGGGTGGATTATCCCAAACCAGTAGATCTACATTGTTACCAGGATTGATTGATTGAATTAGGGTTTTACTGTCGTCCAGTTTATCATAGTATGTTCACATAATTGCAAGTAATAACATAACCTGTCTTGAATTGAATTTAGAATGAAATAACAATAGAATATCATGATTGAATATTGTATCACATGATTTCCCCCAAATAGGAAATGATATAAAAAGGGGATATGAATACTCACTTGATTGATGAGATTAGAATCTGGATGTGATAGATTAGACACCAACGATTTCCTTACGATTAACCTAAGGAACGGTGTCTCGAATTAGAATAATAATGATTTGGGAAATTGGGAATGTATTAGGATTTCCATTTGGTTTGAATGGTAGTTTAAATAAACTAATTTATTTAATTAAATGTCTTGAAATAAATAAAATGAATTTATTGAAAATGATTATGTTTAAGATTTAAAATAAACGTATCAGTTTACGTATCCGTTTAATTTGTTGTTAACGTGTGGAAAAATAAATAATTAATTTTATTAATTAATTATGTGATAATTAATTAATATGTTTAATTATTTAAAAGAAATGAAATTGTTATTTGAAATGATTTAAATATAAAAATTTATATATTTAATCATTATTTAAACAATAATAAATATTGTGTGAAATAATTAAAAATAATATAGTGTCAAATAATAATTTAATAAATTAAATTATTATTAGGAGTTCATTTTTATTTAAATAATTTTGTATTATTTGTAGTTTTATTTATTTAAAACATTTAATAAAAATGGATAAGATATTAAAATAAATTTCAGAAAAATAATTTAGTTGTTTAAAAATTTTTAATGATTGTAAAAACATTTTATGATTTTTAGGAATTTTTCCGGAATTTTTAGAGCTTAAAAGAAGCTTAAAAAAAATGTTTAAAAATATAGGAGGCTGCCGGGTTTCGAAACCGGGACCTCTTGTTGGAGGTGGAGCGCAGGAACCAGCAGACTAAAGGCCTAAGCCGCGAAAGGATCCGGCTTCAAATTGTTTTAAGCTTAATCTCGATCAAACCCCAATTCCCAAATCCATTCGAACCCTAGGTTCGATCCAGACCCAAATCGAAGTTCAATTCGATATCGAATGTTGCTCTTTTACAGTGGGGGAATGGGTGTATGTTAAACTATAAGCTTATGTTGCTTATCATTCCCCAACTTTTCCACAATAAGAAAAGGCCCATAGTTACGTGCGGCTAACTTTGAGTGGCGATGAAGCTTAATAGAAGATTGCACATAAGCTTATAGTTTAACATACACCCATTCCCCCACTGTAAAAGAGCGTTCAGAACGGTGGGCATCCGCGAATTGCTTCATACGATTACGAGCCATGCATAAATGTTGCTTGAGCAATTGAATCATAGCTTCTCTATCGCGATGTAAATCTTACACTGCTGCGATGGATGTATCCCCAGCTATATATGGAAGGTGGATGTTTGGTTTAAATCCAAACAAGGCCTCAAACAGGCTCATATGGATAGCAGAATGATAAGTGGTATTATACCACCATTGAGCTAATGGAAGCCATCGTACCCATTGTAATGGATAATCCATTACCATACATCTCAGATAAGTTTCCAAACACCTATTTAAAACCTCCGTCTATCCATCCGATTAAGGGTGATATGCACTGGAAGTAGCTAATTCCACCCCTTGTAATCGCATAAACTCCTGCCAAAAATGGCTCATAAAAACTGGATCACGATCAGAGACGATCGTTAAAGGATTGCCATGCAACTTGAATATGTGATCAAGATATAGTTGAGCCAAGGTGGCTGCAGTGTAAGGATGCGAAAGAGGAATGAAATGACCGTACTTAGTGAAACGATCAACCACCACCAGATTGTATCTTTGCCTTGGACCTTAGGGAACCCAGATATAAAATCCATGGAAATATCGGTAAAAATGGATCTGGGCATAGGCAATGGATTGAGTAGACCCGGAGTAGCAACAGTGTCATATTTCACTTTTGGCAAGTAGCACATTCTTTAACGAACCGGTGTGTATCTTTAGAGCAACCCTTCTAATAAAATAACTCCTTTAACCTTGCGAGAGTAGGTTTGTACCCCGAGTGGCCACCCATAGCCAAAGCATGGCACCAAGATAAGATTTTGTTGCGTAAAGAAGCATTTTTACCAACATGAAGTTTTCCCTTCCTTGTCAACAGGTGACCATCCCATTGCCTGTTCTTGACCACTTGACCCTGCTTTAATTGATCCAGTAACGAAGCTAAAGCGGGGTCTTCAGCCCATGAATGTTTGATCTGCTCCATGAATGAAGAGCCGAAAGAACTCAGAGTGAGAGAAAGAAGGGTTAAGCCAGGAGCTCGAGAGAGAGCATCAGCTGCCTTATTGTCACAGCCCTTCTTGTAAATGATCTCATAATCATAGCCCATCAACTTTGACAACCAAGTTTGTTGTAACGGGGTAATGATCTTCTGATCCAAAAGATGCTTCAAGCTTTGCTGATCAGTGCGGATGATAAAATGTTTGGATGTAAGATAATGGTGCCAAGTCTTGACTGCTAACAAGATTGCCAATAGTTCCTTCTCATAAACTAAAAGAGCTTGTTGTCGAATAGAGAGAGCTTTGCTAATAAAAGCAATCGGGTGACCCTCTTGCATAAGCACTGCTCCCAATCCCTTAGCAGATGCATCAGTCTCTATGACAAAGGTCTTTGAAAAATCAGGCAATGCAAGAACTAGAGAAGCACATAAGGCTGCTTTAAGAGAATCAAAAGCAACTTGAGTTGTTTCTTGCCACATGAAAGCATATTTCTTTAATAGATCCGTTAAGGGACGTGCTATGACACCAAATCCCTTAATGAACCTTCTATAGTATCCAGCAAGGCCTAGAAATCCACGCAATTGTTTAAGATTGCTAGGAGATGGCCATTGTTGAATAGATTCAATTTTCTTAGGGTCAGTAGAGACCCCCTCCCCTGTAATAACATGGCCAAGATATTCCACCTTAGAACCTCTAAAAGAGCATTTAGACTGCTTAGCTTTTAAGTGATGTAACCTCATCAACATTAAAACCTCTTTAACATCCATAAGATGTTGGTCCCATGAGGGACTGTACACCAGAATATCATAAAAAAAAAAGAGTATGCTTCCTTAATACAGGCTTAAAGATGATATTCATTAAGGACTGAAAAGTAGCAGGAGCATTAGTGAGGCCAAAAGGTAAAACCAGAAATTCGAAGTACCAGAAATTCAAAGTGGCCTTGATGTGTTTTGAAAGCAGTCTTATAAATATCTTCATCATGCATGCGAACTTGATGGTAGCCCGATCTCAAGTCCAATTAGGAAAAGAAAGAAGCCCCCCCAATTCATCAAGCAGTTCTTCAATAAGGGGAATAGGAAAGCCATCTTTAATAGTGGCTTCATTAAGTTTTCTGTAGTCCACACACATCCTATAAGAACCATCCTTTTTTTTAACAAGTACCACAGGAGCGGCAAATGAGCTAGTACTACTACAGATAACACCCGAATCTAACAACTCTTGAGTCATCTGTTCAATGATATTCTTTTATGCACTCGGGTATCTGTAAGGCTTCAAGTTAAGATTGATAGATTCATCTTTCAACTTAATCTTGTGATCACATGTACGTTTAGGTGGTAAACCCGTGGGTACTTCAAAAATATCTTTGAATTCTTCCAATAAACGTGCCATCTTGTCATCAGGACTAGTGGGTTGAACCACTGGGTTGTGTTGATATCCTTCCTCCATCTGCAAGCTAAATAAATGTGCTTGAGCCAAATGAGAATTAGGATGCAATAAGGCAGTCATTTTCTGAATGAAGCAAGAGTTAACTCCTCATAGAGGGTTTGCAGCCACTGAATTCCTAAATAGCATCATAGTTGCTTAATGGAATTACTAACATATCTGCCTTAAACCAACGACCTTGCATAGACTATTAGAAGTCCTTACACATGCCCATACAAGAGAGTTGATTTCCATCGGCAATAGTAACAGGAATATCATCAATTGATTGAATGGGGCATTTTAATTTGGAAGCCAGTTTGCTATCAATGAAATTGTGTGTAGATCCACTGTCAATTAAGACTTGCAACTGTTTAGTGCCCAAAGCTCCTTCAATTTTCATTGTTGAAAAAGAGGGAACACCAGTGATAACATGCAATGAGATATGAGGGTCGTGAACTATCTGAACCTCCTCTACAAGAATCATTCCTACACTCGATTCCATTTCATCCTCCATACCCTCCTCCACTTCAAATACAAATAATTTTTGGAATTGGAACATTTATGGCCTGGAGTGTATTTTTCGGAACACCAAACATTCTCCCTTGGCCCTCTTATCATTGAATTCTTTACTGGTTAGTCTTTTGGGGTTTAAAGGAATTAATAGGAGTGGCTTTAATTAGTGGTGTGGGTAGTAAGGGTAGTTTAGAAGTGGCACTGATAGAATACGAGGTAAAAGGTTTGGAAGGAGTTTTATAAGGTTTATAGGTAGAATTGGCCACGATTATATTGGCTTGATTTTGCAATCTAGCCAGAGAATGAGCTTCTCTTAACAGTTTGGGTTTGAACAGTCTTACAAAACATTTGATTTCAGCTTTCAAGCCTTCAATGAACAAGCTTACCGCATATTCTTCGGGTATGTCAACCTTGTTCAACAAGAGGTCGAACTTGTCACAGTAATCCTCGAGATCATCGGATTGTTGAAATGCCTTTAATGCTCCCATTGCATCTTCGATCAATGTTGAAGCAAAACGTGCTTGGATTGATCGCATGTATTCACCCCATGGAATTTCAGACACCGAAGTACCTCGTGATTTAACGAAATTATTATGCCATTGTACTACTCTACCTTCTACATGTACGGCAGCATATCTCACCTTCAACCGATCTGGTGTTTCATCAATGGCAAAAAAGTGCTCACATCTTTAAATCCAGCTTTCTACTTCAGTTCCATCGAACTTAGGGAATTCGACTCTTGAAAATCGGTTATTACTCCAATTGAGTCTTGTATCTTTATCATTACGAGTATTACCGGTTTCTGAAGAAGATCCTTTCTCCCGATTGATTGCAGAGTTAGAGTTTAACGTCTTCAATGATTTGATAACTTCGTTCATCTGAGATTTCAGTGATAACATCTCAGTTGAAAGTTGATTCTTCATGCTAGTCATCTCAATCGTTTGCTTCTCTGATGCCGATTTGAGATCCTCCAACTCCATTCGATTCTTCTCAGCTGCAGATTCTAATCGAAGGAGTGACTGTCACACCCCGACCGACGGCGGAATCATCGGAGCGGACGAGGGAATGATTGATTGTTCATAACACATGACTGTCTAATAGTGGAGATAATATTAAAATCAGATTACAAGACAGCATGAGTTTAACATAAGCAAATACAATAGCTGAAGTCACAAATAGTAATTGTCTTTTAATTTGACTAAGTCCGGGTCTTAAATGAGCATGTAGAAGTCCACTAACTTGCTTAACCTGAAATCATGTGAAAAGTAACGAGTAAACTAAAAATTAGCTGGTGAGTAATCATAGTTTGATATACATATAGATTGATTGTTTGATTGAGAATAATCCAATTCACAAGGTAATGTTAAGACTTATAATGCAATAGTGAAGCATATAGATAAACCGACACAATATAAACCCCTTGACTTGACACTTTGCATATAATAGACTTGCACCATAGATTGACTATTTGCCTCTGGCACAATCACCACTCGACTATTCATATGGGGTGGGTTATCCAAACCAGTAGATCTACCATTGATACCAGGATTGATTGATTGATTGTATTAGGGTTCTTACTGTCGTCCAGTTTATCATAGTGTGTTCACATAGTTGCAAGTAATAACATATCATATCTTGAGTTGAATTTAGAATGAAATAACAATAGAATATCATGATTGAATATTGTATCACATAATTTCCCCCAAATAAGAAATGATATAAAAAGGGGTTATGAATACTCACTTGATTGATGAGATTAGAATTTGGACGTGATAGATTAGGCGCCAACGATTTCCTTATGATTAACCTAAGGAACGGTGCCTCGAATAATAGTGATTTAAGAATTGGGAATGGATTAGGGTTTTCTTTAGGATTGGGTTTTGAATGGTAGTTTAAATAAAATAATTTATTTAGTTTGAATGTCTTGAAATAAATAGAATGAATTTATTGAAAGTGATTATGTTTAGAATTTAATAGAAATAATGTATCAATACGCGTAACTGTTTGATTTATTGTCAAAGCGTGGAAAAATAAATAACTAATTTATTAATTAATTATATGATAATTAATAAAAATATCTAGTTATTTAAATAACACAAAATGACTTTTTGTAAATAATCTGTGAAACTATAAAATATATAATTGATATTATCTTGAATAATTCATAATTGAAGGTAATATAGTGCCCAATAATAATTTAATAATTTAAATTATTATTATAAGTTCATTTTTATAGAAATAACAAAAAAAATAATCTTTGTTTTATTGTTTTATAAATATTTAAAGTTAAAGAAAAATTGCAAAAAATGAGTATGATGATTTAAAAATAAACAAAGTTTATAAAAATAATTTTATAATTTTTAGGAATTTTTTGTAATTTTTAAAAGCTGAAAAGGGTTTAAAAAATAAATAAGGGTGCCCGGGGTCGAACCCGGGACCTCAAGGTTTGAGAGTGGACATGGAACCGGTGAACCAAGGCATACAGCCGCGGTAGATCACGGTTTCATTTAGTTTTAAACATAAACAAAAGAAAACCCCCAAATAACCATGAACCCTAGAACTGAAATCGGCCAAATTGAAACCCCAATCGATTCTGATAACGAACGAATTTATAGGGCTTTTATTCCCCAAGTGAAATCGAGTGTGTGGGTGTGTGTAATTACCCGATTTGAATTCAATTTGATGCAAGAGACACCAAGAACAGGTCGCGACCGAGGATGGTGTTCGAATGTGTAATTTTTGGGTGTTTCAGGAGGAACTGAGAGTTGCAATCGATTAGAGACATTTATATGATAGTGTGAGTGCGTTTAATCCGATTATTTTAGTGTGTAGTGCTTGATAGTTGGCGTGGAATCGGGCCGAAAGTGGGGTGGTTGGATCGATCGCACTACTCGGATATAATATTCAAATTGAAGTGGGGCTTGAGTTCGAATCACCCACGTGAGATGGTAGGGAGTGGTTATTTGAGTTGAAATCGGTTAATTTTGGGTGTCGAGGGTCGCCGGAGACACGATCGGAAGTTGGCCGGAGATGGTGAGAAGGTCGACGGGGAAGGGGCTGGAATTTTAAAAAAATTTACAATTTGGCCCCTGTGGTTTAAAGTTCATCATTTTATGTTAGAAACTTAAGTTTTAAGTTTCATAAATTACCATATTACCCCCTGCACTTAATTTAAATGATTTTTTTAATTATAAATCATTGTTATTATTATATTATTATTATTTTTATTATTATTATTATTATTATTATTATTATTATTATTATTATTATTATTATGGTAATTATTGGAATTAACATCAACATATTAAATTAATTGTTTACAAAATTAACTTTTTAACGAAAATACGCGATGTTACAGTGACAACTCATGCTCCTTGATCGTCTTATCCATTTCCTGATTCCGTGTAGTCATGATAACGCCGGTGATAATTGGATCACAGAGCTCCGATGAGAATCGGTTGGCTCTGATACCAACTGTTAGGGTTAGATTTAGGGAATGAGAGAGAATTGAGGAAGAAGAGAGATTGACACAATCAAGCTAACCATCATCGATTAGCTCTATCGTTTTATAACGCCATATGACTGTTACAATTCGTTATGATCGTTACAACCAAATCAACAACTAACAATCGAATTACAACTAAGCCCCTCAACTTCTAACAATTACAAAAGATATCCTCTGACTTACAAAACAATACTAACAGGTATATTGGTCATCTTCTTCCTCAACCGCCGTCACGAACCACCACCGTGAACCACGTCGCTGACCGACTCCACGTCTGACTCGGGTCAGATGTGGATTTAGATCTGACCGAATAAGAGGTTCGGTCAGACCAATTCTCTGGTAAGATCCAAGCAACCAAACATGACTCGTCTGACCGAGTCAGACGTGCACATCTGACCGGGGTCGGTCAGACCCAACCAAACAGCCCCTAAATCTGTCGATGGAGAATACATCATTGTATACTATGAAAAAAGCAAATGATGAACAGTGTCATGAACAGTTCTAAACGATGAACAGTTCCCGCCCCCTTCCCCTTCTTCTTTCTTCTTTTTCTACTCCCTGCAACATTGACCATCAACAACACCACTGTCACCTTCTTCAGGAGGTGACGTGCTCCTCAACGCCGTGTGTTCTTGCCTACGTTGAAGGCTGAAAGTTTGTTTTCCGCCACTCGAATCTCAGATTGCTTTCTCCTCCGATTTGCAGGTGTGTAATGTTCTCTATTTGTTGTACGCATGCCAAAACACACAGAATCTTGAAATTAAAATCTACAAATAACTGATTAGCAAATTGTTGCAGCGGGGAGGAGGA
Organism: Flaveria linearis; assembly: GCA_024085815.1. Classification (NCBI taxonomy): domain Eukaryota; kingdom Viridiplantae; phylum Streptophyta; class Magnoliopsida; order Asterales; family Asteraceae; genus Flaveria; species Flaveria linearis. The sequence continues at coordinate 5,009,776 of CM044013.1, forward strand.
ACCAGGCGGCGGAATGGCTAAGACAAATGGACCACGGCGCGACGGAGGTGTTGCCGACCGAACCCTCCGAGGAACATTTCTGTCAATCTCTTCGCAACGGTCTCATCCTCTGCAATGTCCTCAACAAAGTCAATCCCGGTGCAATTCCCAAGGTCCGTTCCTCTCATTCTTCATACATTAACATATAATCAAGATTACTTTAGGAAATTTAATTGGAGATGTAAAGTCCTTGCAAACTAAACTGCTGATGATTTGGGGAAATTCTTCAAGGTTGTAGAAATCCCGATTATCGACACAGAGGGGGCGACGCAAACAGCAATTCAGTATTTTGAAAACATGCGGAATTTTTTAGTTGTTGTTGTTCGAATGAAGCTTCTTACCTTCGAGGTTTCTGATCTTGAAAAGGTGGGTTTTGTCTTTTAATTACACCGATGGGTCGGTATTCTTCTCTGTTTTCATTTTGCAGGCAGCTCCATTTTCAGACGCATTGTTCGAAGCACAACACACCTGTTCTTTCATGAAGTTCCCTTGCAGTTCTTCGATAATATCCTTCGAAATCATTCAAATCCTCTCCAACTTTATCGCTTAACGGTTTCGTATTGCCTAATTTGTCTGCAGGTGAGTATGAAGAAATCTTACGAATCCTTATAAGATGACTTGAACGAAATGTAAGGCTATTTTAGGTGATAGGGCAAGGTTTTTTTTTGCTATGTTATATTATGCTTTGAGTAATCACTGACCTTTGCCACTGTGCTGTTGTTAAACACCAAAAGAAAAGGGACTCAAAAAGGGGCTGTTGAGATATATAGTTGTCTCTTTTGGCAACACCCACTGATTTTTCATAGTGTAAGCACAGAAGGTTTGCGTGTATGTCATTTTTGTTTTCTTAGGTGTGTTTTGCAGCTTGCTGCATTATCAGGTTTGTTAAAAGACTTAACCTACGACCTGATCAAACAACACCATCTGCACTATTTCACTTTCAAAATGGTGTCAATTAATAATCTGAGAATGCACCCAATCATTTGGTTCTATTGGTTAGAAGGTCTCAAAACAAACCATAAGAATAATCTAAAACAATAACCGAAATATAGATCGGTTAACACCTAGAAACATGCAATAATGACTTGACTTCAATTTAAAAGCAATACTTTAGTTGTTATAACCATATTTGGTTTTGCTTTGTTGGTATGATATATTATGTTAAAATGTAATAAAAGGGACGAAATAGTAACGTCATAGTGTCCTGGAGAACAAAAGAGATAAAAATCAATGTAAATATTTTATGAGATGGTAGTAAGAGCTTCAATCATAAACTTAGATGTACCTGAGTAAGTTCTATTATATAACGGTATATAAATCATGTTCGTCTGGTGGATTCTACATCGCCTTTGATGCATTATATGCTTGATTAATATTGTTATTGGTGTTTGTCATTTCATATTTCTTATGGCTGGTGTGTTATGTTTCGACTTGATGTACTTTTGTCTTCTTTCATAATTTCATTATATAAGCTGAAAATTGGGACTTGCATATGCATAACACGAAAGAGTGGTGTTACTGTTGGTGATGTTTTGCCTTTTTTTGTTTTATGGGTTTTACTTTCGTGTTGTACTTAGTTAAATGCCAACTTAAAGAGTTTGATATCACTAATATTGTGTTATTGATTTGCATTTGAATAGAGCAGTGCTAGATTTTGGGGGTTGTTCTTCAAGTGGGTTTGTGTCTATGGTTCTTTGTTTCCTCATACGGATGAATATTTTCCATCTATATCTTTACATTCTGCCTTTTATGTTCTTTTAAATATTGTTGCTATCTATGTGTTGGATTTTTTTAGGCTGCTATTTTTCTAATGTATTTGTCATTACATATTTTATTGTATTTAGCAATAATTTCCGCTATGTTATTTTGTTGTCTTGCAGGGTTGACGTCTTTTGGCTTTGTAGTCGTTTTTTAGTGTCTGCTATTGTTAGATGCAGGTATGTTTTCAGGTTATCTATGTCTTTTGGAATTTTATGTCATTATATTCTATCGATTTTTTAGTGTTATGAGTGGCTTTGGCATGCATCCTCTTATGTTTTTTTCGTTCTTGGTAAGAAAGGTAGTTCGACGCTCTGTATTGTGTTTGGTCTCTCCATATGTAGCTTGAACCTTTCTTTTATCTTGGGCCAAGCGCATACGTCGGGAATCTGTTCCTACGGGTGTTGCTTCATCTTCTACTTTAGCGTTTGATGCTGCATGTCAAACACATCTCCAATCACTACGTCGCGCCCAGTTCTTAGATCTTCTGCCAGAGCTAACTTGCGGTCTGATGGGTTTGTCTCTGTTGAACGTAATACTAATTCTGATAATACGCCTAACACTAACGGCCACCCTGTTATGTCTCCTGATTATATGGATTTAGGATGGTGTGATGAGGTTTGTGAGTTTTGCGATGCACTTTTTTGGTTTGCTGAACGGTTGACCTCTTTTCCTCTTTTCCTCTACTCAAAACATTCTTTTCTGATCCTGATTTTATGTGCAGTATACATGCCTATAACTTAATGTTTTCTATGACATCTTTTGGTGCTACTGTTGATAATTCTGTAAATCAGAGTATGGGCCCCTACGTCTTTCGGGTGGCCGGCCAGGTATGTCATTGGATAGGATCAGTATGTACATACCCTGGTGATCAACCTAGGTTTTTGCAGATGTATGTATTTGATGGTGAGAATGAAATTTCAAATAGATTACGATGCTTTTCAAGCGAGGGTTCAACAGCTATGTCTGCAGTGGTTGTCTCCGCACTCATTGCAATGTTTGATGAGGTTAATGGGTATGTTAAACTTTTCAGAACAGCACGAGAATTGTGCAACCAGCCTGTTATTCCTGATTTTTCTGTTAGGCTTTTTAGCGGAACCGCAGACAGAAGGTACGATAACCCTGCTGCAGGTGCCATAGGAGCTATTGTTTGTGACTCATACACAGCATCAGAAGATTTTGACATCATTATTCATGGAAAAAACAACCCCCTCATAGAGTGAGCAAGCTTCACCCCGCTTACATGCCTCCGCAGTATCCACTCCTCTTCCCCTACAGTGACCAAGGATGGTCGCCTAAATTACAGATATCAACAGGTGAAGCTGTGGACAGCCGTAATCTTACACCGTCCATGTTTTATAGCTACCAAATTCATGACCGCTTAGGTGTATATACTCATGTCCTGCGTGCTGGTCGCCTATTCCAACAGTATATCGTTGATGCTTACATTTGTGTTGAGCATTCATGGCTTGATGTATGAAATAATCAGCAAGAATTCCGCTGTGAGTTCTTAGACGGTGTCCACGATGCTATTTGTGACGGTGACACGGAAGGAATAAGTGTAGGTAAACGTGTGGTCTTGCTATCATCATTCACCGATGGTCCTAGATATATGTATAAACATTATCAGGATGCATTGGCGCTATGTCGCGTGTACGGTGATCCACAATATTTTATCACGTTCACATGTAAATGTTAAATGGCCTGAAATTATGAGAGAAATTTTGCAGCCACGACACATCATTTCTGAGCCTTCTAATCCAGATTTATACCGTTGTGTGGCATTGTGATCGGATTTTTAACCGCCGCGAAGCGCGGTCGGTTACCACCTAGTTTTACGTAATGTATCAGAAATAGTGAGTAGATAAGGTTTGGTATATAACATGCCAACCTAGTGCATCATAGATATGAGTGGACATCTAGTTTGTTCTTTTATTAATTAATTAAGTTAATTTTTGTGGCCTATAAAAGTAATCTAGAAAATATATCACAAATGGTCTTCATTCACCCACATCGAAAATAATCAGCAACTTTTATCAAGATATGAGATAAATCATCCACTCCGTATTGTGAATTGTCTTTTCTCTCATTTAGCGACTTGCTAGTCGGAACTTAATATTTTTACATACACAAGTCGTTCAAAAAGTGTGAGTAACTTTTACCAAGAAAAATATGACAGTTTCTTTATCTGTTAACATATATTGGCAATATTTTTTCTATTTTCTGAAAATACTTTAAGTGTTTAGTTATGAAACACTGTTGTATCATGTAACTAAATTTGAAATGAATAGAAAATTGTAAATTTTGATATTTGAATAATTTCTATGAAAAAAGAATTTATACACTTTAAACTTGATTTCATATGTATATATTATATTACTATACTTTAAAACACAAGTGGAAGAATAGTGCCCAGCTATCCTAGATGCGTGACAGCTGATCATTAGCTTTTTTAATGGAAAAGTCAAACACGACAAAGATTAATATTATTGTTTCAACAGATTATTAATTAAAATCCATTTGCTCTGATGATAAGAATAATGTTATATCTTAATGTGTCTGGGTTCAAGTCTAGGTAGTAACTTTTTTTTCTCTTTTTTTTCTTTTGGTTTTGTATTTTTTTCAACTCAAACACATGTTTTGTAAACATGAATTGGGCTTGCTAGAGTTTAGTTATGTAACTTTTTTTCTATTTTTATTTTGTGGTTTGTTTTGTTTTTCTTATATTTCTTTGGGCTCGACAAAATTATTTTATCACTTTTACGAATTATGACGAAGTAGGCGTTAAGGTTATCGACGGAGTGAGAGTCGTAGCGGCGGGTTTTTTTTACCTTTCTACATGCTTTAGGATTTTACGTTGGAATGGTAACCGTTACATTGTGTTTGACATTTGCGTTTTAATATTTGGGATTATGGCGAAAGACCCCGCGCAACGCGCAGGGCAAAATATCTAGTTTAAATTACAATGCAAGAAAATATGATATTATAATATATATAATAATTACATGCCTGTGCTTATAGTGTCACCGGTAACATCACATTTTTTTTAAAAAAAATTATTCTTCATACATATACTTAAGGAATGAGTTAGAGGCTGTTTGATTATGCTTAGTGGGTAAGACCTGACTAAGTCAGAAGCTGACCCAGTTAGAAGTTCTGACTGGGTAATCATCTGACTGAAACTTGGCTGTTTGATTCAGTATCTGACTATAATCAAATCGATTCAGTATTTAAGTAACAAATCCACCGGAGTCACACCACCGGTTGGAACAACCACACCACCACCACAACCACCTCTATCACCGTACACATTCCGACCACCACCACAATCCATCGTACACAAAGGCGATGCCGAAGGGGGCTACGGGTCGCGAGAGAGGTGGCGGGCTACGGGTCGCGATGGGGTGGTGGGCTGCGGGTCGTGAGGGGGTGGCGGGCTGCGATCGCGAGGGGGTGGCGGGCTGTGGTCGCGACGGGGCGCGAGTCAGCCGGTCAACAACTTTTTTTTCAAGATTTGGGTCAGCAATGGAGACCCTGTCCAGCCGGGCCCGAAGCCAAAATCAAACAGGCCGACCCACTGATCGAGTCAGCCGGTCAGCCAGGTCAGCCTGGTCAGCCCGATCAACCGAGTCAGCCCAAAAAAAAAACAACCCCTTAAATGCGCCCCCCACCCCATTCACTTTCACACCCTTTTTATTTTTTGTATTTTTTCTCTTTTTTTGCAACTTTTAATACCTTATAAAAGCGATCTGTTTAGTAGAAATTTTATAGGTTATTAGGTTATAACCCGTGTAATACACGGGTTGGATAAGAAATTATTAAACCTTTATTGATAAAAAACTAGGAACTATAGAAAGCTATTTTGATATAAGATATGATTAAAATTACGTATAAGTAAATATTTTAGTTAAAAACATAACTTTATAAATTATTTTTCATATTTTAAATAATATTGCCTTAAAAAATTTCATTTTGTTATAAATATAGTGTTTTAAAACTCCAATTTTAATTATTTTTGTAACTTTTTGTTTGAAAAACTGGTTTAATATATAACTTTTATTTTCCTAAAGAGATCGTTTTTAAAATATTTTATAATTTAAAAAAGGTTTGCTTTTTTTTTTAAAAAATTCTAAAGTTTTTATAATTTTGTTTAGAGTAAATTTCGGTTTTGGTACCTGTGGTTTAATCATTTTAACCATTTCAGTCCAAAAAGAAATCTTTGATAATATCATGCCCTTTGGTTTCATTTTTGTAACGGTTTTGATACCTGATACTAACTCTGTTAATTTTTACAGTTAAATGTGAGGGTATTTCGATCATTTTACATTTGAAAGACTATTTATGTAAATTATATTATACTAGGATAATTGTTTTAATTTTTTAAAATAATAAATAATAAAAAAATAAAATTTAAATCTAATCCAACCCAAACCCCCCAACACTCCCACCATCCTAAAACCCTTCACCACCCAACATTCCTAATCGAAACCCTAACCCCCACCACCCCTTCCTCTTCTTGCACCACCGCCTGCACCACCGCCTGCACCACTTCCACCACCACCGTTTGCACCACCTCCACCGCAAGCGCCAACATCACCGCAACGCCACCGCCAGCAACTGCGATGTGCAAATCTGATCCATTGAGAAGCTATCGTGCGATACTCAACCCGATTATTCCGACACCGACTACAACGACGTCGTACGACTGTAAAGCAGGAGGCGTCCACGGCAACCGTACGACAACTGCTTTACTTCTCTGATTGTTTTCCGGCGACGTTTATGACGAGCTTTTATGGAGGAAATTACAATTATTTTTTATAAATATATTTTAAAATTTCAAAAATATAAAAAATTATATAAAAAACCGGTTCAACCGTTCCGGTTCCCGGTTCAACCGGTCCAGTTCCCGATCTGACCGCCGGTTTGACCGGTTCTCCCGGTTCACCCTGTCTGACCACTGGTTCAACGTTAAACCGGTTTTAAGCACCGAACCGGACCTGGTTGAAGTCCGGTTCCGGGTCCAACCGGTCGGACCGACCGATTTGATCCGGTTTTCAAAACCATGCTCATAAGTCATATAAACATCTTAATATCCCTTATCCCTAGATAGATCTTAGATCTCACAAGTCATAACATTTTTTTCTTTCTTGCTAGGGAGGTCGGTTTTTAGTGACACGACACATTAGTTGATAAATATATAAATCCTTCACAGATGCTACTTGATTAACATAATCAATACATCATTTAAATACTTCTTATTGATAAATTATAAAAACCTAAATCCGTAAATATTTGTTTATTTTTGTTGTACGGCGTGGATTTTTAGATAATCGTTAGCTAATTAAGATGATGAAACACGAAGGAGAAAACATTAAGGTGGAGGGGTGTTCACAACACACATAAACACACCACACACATATCACGTAACTACCAATCATATTTCGTCATGTCACAATATTACATCATATCTCATCACACCATAGCATAAAATTTGTAGGGGACCTTCACATCACACCACGCCATACCATGCCACGACTCTTTTCAAACTAATCACAAGACACCAAAACCAATAGTGTGGGCTTGCCCTGTTGCACCAAAAAAAGCGGCGTGAGGGGGTCGGCAACGATATTAACTCGCGACGTAGGGGGCCATTGGCCCCGCACTGTAGGTGCGCCCCGCGCACCCTTAAGATATAAGGTAAATTACGAAAACGACCATTTGACCAAATCGAATAATTAAAATAACCGGTCAAAAATGAAGTTTATTAAATAAAACAACCAATTCTATCGCTCCACACGTGTCCATCCCTCGCTGACGTGACGAGTGATTATGGGAATCCCTCGCCAGAAAAGCGTGCCAGCGAGGGATTATGGGAATCCCTTGCCCACTTGTACATCCCTCGTTGACGTGGCTTTATACCCGCTGACTCAGCGAGTGATTATAGGAATCACTCGTCTAACATATATAACCAATAGAAATGATCATGTAAGTTTAGCTATAGCTAGATTTTAGCTTGGATGCTAGATTTCAGCTACCACGAATAACTTGAAAACACCCTTGTTGGCCCCGACTCTCGAGGGATGGAGGAGGCTACAATGGGATCCATAAAAAACGAATCAAAACGAATAAAAATTGACAGATATACAGCGTGGAGGCTAGATTTCAGTCGATATTTTTTATAAGCCAAAAGCCAACAACTTTTAGAGGCTAGCATGAGAAATTCACCGCTCTTTCTAACAAATACTAGTTGCATTACATATTTAGCTCAAATATATTTTATGAATGTAAATCAAGAACTTGAGGCGTAAATCTTGACACCCCTTTGGCCATTTGGGCATGTTTTAAGAAATGAATCATGTCAAACTTTTATGAAGTTGCATGATTCTTGCATGGGGTCTGGTTTTACTTAATTTGGGTTTTAAAATAGTGAATACTCATACCAACACATAAATAACATATCACGTGGGTTTATAAAAATAAGTGTTTTCACTCATATATCTTTTTTTTTTCAGAATAGTTTATAATATACTCTTACAAAACATTTATACGGATGTACCTACATCACATGATTTAAACACTTGACTCATTAGATAAAGAAGATGCATTTTACCACCATGATGTCTCGTTGTGTTCAGGGGCGGAAGCAAAATTTTTTATTATTGGGTCACTATTTTTGGTGCTTGGATTTTAAGACACCAAGGTTGTAATTTTTGGTTCGGTTCAATTCGGACCGGACAATTTCCCAAACATATCAAACGGAAACAATTATCAAGCATAAACCAAATCAAACTAAACCTTTCCACTCTCCGGTCCTTTTACCATGGTTGTTAGCTTCATTCTGAAAGTATGAGAGATGCAGGTGGTTAGCACCATCTATGAATGAGACAAATTATCATTTGGAAGAAAGTGAATGAGATATTGAGAGGGAACAAGAGATTAATAAGTATAAATTTAAAGGTTATTGGATTTTAATAATCTCAACTTTTATATATTGGCCGGGATTATTCCCAACTCAGCAAATATTTACGAACACTCTCAACTTTAAGCTTATTTTCCTGCAATAATCCCTTACTAACTGAGAGTTAACACCGTTAGTTTTTTGATGACGTCTACTACTTATATGGCCAACACACTAAGCAGAAAGTTGAAATCAACTGCGGGTTCTGTTAATCTGAAACTTCTGCAACGTAAAACCTATTAATCTTCACATTCTGATTGAACCACTTGACTCGTTAAAGTTAGATTTCAAGTGACGATGGACTAGACACTGAAAAAAAGACCTAATAGAGGTTGGGCGGCGGCGGAATTGAAAAATGACTCAAAGTGAGCCTAATTTCATCAAAAAAACTAACGTTCGTTAACTCTCAGTTAGTGGGGGATTGTTGAAGGAAAAATAAACTCAAAGTTATGAGTGTCTATAAATATTTACTGAGGAGATTAATATTGACCAATTAATAAAAGTTGAGATTATTAAAATCCAATAACCCTAAATTTAATATGAAGGGATTGCTGCCATATAACAAATACCACCAGGACAAGCTTCCGGCTGCTAACATTTTCAAATTTAGTTTAACGGGTTTACTTTAAAATAACAGGGTTACTCGCATTTTCACATAATTTAGTTTAACGGGTTTACTTTAAAATATTGAACAGGGTTACTCGCATTTTGACTGGATATATTTCGTATAAAAACAAAATATTGATGGGATCACTCGACCCATAGCATTAGCTATGGTTTCACCCTGTGTGTTTCAAGTTTTATAAATTATATAAAAGGTGACAAATGGAATTAGTGAAAGAAAGAAAATGGAGATGAATGAAAAATTTTAAAGTAATTCCATCTCCATAGGTAGGTAAATAGACTAAACGTTTTATGTATTTATGTGCTTAAAGAAAAAGAATTTTTTTTTTTTACAATTTTACAATGATATCTTTTTTCTATATTTTTGTTTGATTGCTGCATTCTCTTCATATTCATCCATAATAGAAGTAAAGTTAGGAAAAATCATAAAGATCTTCAATTTTCTTTCTTTTTACTTTTATTCAATAAAAAACTCGAAAATATCAAAAAAATGTTTCCACTTTCTCTCACTTCTCTCTTTTAAAATGACACTCAAATTCGTTTTAAAAGTGACTCGAGAACACAACGAGGACTTATTAATTCTCTAAAAATAACTTGACGTCAGGATGATAAAAAACTGCACAAGTTAAATCTTCATAATTTAAAAATGAATTTTCTTATAAATATCTATATATAATACTAAAAAAGTAACTTGGGGAGACATCTAATTTTGTTTTTACCGCCTCTCTCTTCTCCTAAATAGTTACCTAAATTAAAATATTAAATAATTTCAATTATTTTTAAGATTAGAAATATTTTTTAATAAATTAAGAAAAGATGTCTTTTTATTAATTTTATTTCTAGAAAATAAATTTTTATAAAATAAGAGTTTTTCTAAAACATCCAACATTTTTATTAATATGAAATATTTTAAAATTTATGTTTTTAAAAAGTAAACTTCTTTATAAACTAAAATAAATAAAATTAGGAGTTATAATAAGAAACTTTTAGAAATGATACTTTTAATACGATTTGTTTGGAAAAAAATGGTTAAATTTTATGAAATAAAAATTAAAATTATTACTTATAATTATTACTCATATCTCATTTTAATCATATCTTATTGTAAAATATCATTTTATACTTCATAAACTTTCATCATAATTAATATTTTATTTTTTAACTCGTGTAATACACGAGTTTACTAAATTTAGTATTATATAAATAACAATCAACAACTAATCAATTTTATTTTTTCAACCGGTGTAATACATTTAGTTTTATTTATGTTTTTATGTTATTTTAATAATTAACTATTCACCACCCGTGTAATACACGAGTAACTAAAGCTAGTAATAATAATAATAATATCGTTTTAAACACAGAGTGGGATTCAATCCCAATTCCCACGCGTTCTCCACTACCCTTTTATAGTTTTATTACCGCCACCGTATCAACTGTCCACCATGTCGCCCTCTGATTGGCTCAAACACCGCCAGCTCAGTCTACACTTTACCACAGCTAATCACGCGGCCCCCTCACGTGACTTCTTCCAAAAGTCAAGCCTACAGCTTTCGACACGTCTCATTCTGGTCACGTGACCTCCACCCCCTTTGAATTGACCTCTGCTGACGTGTAAACATCTCATTGGCTGGGCGGTGCCATGTCAGCAAAAGGCCACGTTGCCACGTAGTGGTTGAACAGTTGGAACATCCCAACGGTATTTTGGCTTGTACGTTCAGATGGATATTTTATATCTTTTATATTATCCTTTCGACCAAAACCGACCCACGTCTTTCTAGATCTAAAATAAATAGGTGTTGGGTATGTATGCATATAAGATTGTTGTTGATGTGTTTATTATATAGAGGAGGAAGATGATATATTATTTTGATGAAACGTTTTTTGAAATAGATGTAAGTTATTTGAAATTGGTTCACCAAATATCTTTATTAAGCCGAACTAAATATTTAGTATACTAAATTTATAATCAAGGTAAATTTGGTTTTACTTTCTAACATTAAAACTGATAAAATGAAGAAATTGTTGGGTTGAATATATAACATTTGAACTTAAATTGATGTTTTTTTAACATTTTAAAGGAAAATGATTAAAAATATCAAACCTGGGGGACCAAATCCAAATCATTATATATGATAGTATGATACGTTAAGAATTGTTGATACGTTACGATAAGAGGAGTAAATAATATATCTTATTTTAGATATATATAATTACATATAAAAATATAATTCTTAATTGGTGAATTTTTAAATGAAGCTTTTGAGTATGTATTCTTTCTGTTATAATATATGATGATACTAGCTTTAGTAAAACACATGTAGTATACGGGTTGAATGAAAAAATATTAAATATAATGAAAATTTATTAGTTATGAAACGACAATTTAAGGTAAGATATGATTGAAGTTTTCCTTATTTAAATAAAATAAAAATTTTATATAAAAACGAAAGTTAAAAAATGTCACTTTTAAATTTTGTTATTATAATGCTATTTTTTTGTTTATAGAAATTTTACTTTTTAAAAACAAAATTTTTAAATATTTTATATTTTAAAAAATTTAATGTTTTAGAAAATTTTCTTTTTTTATAAAAATTTTTTCTTTAAAAATAAAATTAATTAAAAGATCTTTCTTAGTTTTTAAATAATTATCTTAATTAAAAAGAATCAAATAACTAATGTGATTATTAAATAAGAGAGATAAGCGAGAAAATTTGATAAAAATGAATGTAATGTTGACACGTGTCGATTTTAGTTACTTTTATATTAAAATAATTTTATTAGAACAAAAAGAAGAGATTGGTTTCCCATTAACATACACGTTATTGATCACAACTTTACATCTTCGCCAAGATGCTATATTATCTTCTTAATAGTAATAATTATTTTAATTAAAAAAAACGATTTTAATATTATTGTGGATAAAACATAGTACCTCGGGGCACGTCTACCATCTGTAAAAAATATTATATAAGTATACAAATATATCATAATTGAATCATTAGCTAAACACACAATTGAAAAAAACAATTCAATAAACATAATAGATCAAACATAATAAATGATTCGGTTAAAATTAAAAATTACAATCAATCGGATTCATTGGTGTGATAAGAATCTTCTCCACAATCATTATTAAATTCGTCTAATTCATCATCTGAATTATCAGAAACGTCAACAGCTTTGTCTGCATCGTTGTCTTCACCCTCATCCGTATCTTCATATGTCTCGTCCTCTACATTGACATACTCAAGGGAAACATCGACTTCTGTAGCTTCATCTCTACTCATACCATCATAAGTTAAATTATCTAAGCCAGCAGACAACAAAAGCTCAGATGAAGTGTTGCCATGAATTAAATCTGCTTCGTTATTTTCCATTATAATATCTCGGTCCCAATCTTCTGATGATTCACCTCTTGGACGACCTTCCAATGTCTGATTGATTGAACTCTTTGACTGGCTTTAGACGGTTCGTCAAGATAAAAAACTTGCTCTGCTTGTGTTGCAAGAATGTATTGGTCATTTGTAAACTATTTAGTTTGGGTAGAAATACTGGTTATGTTATTCTTAATGACACAAAGTTTGTTGTTATTAGTTTTAAACCATTTACATCGAAACAACACAACCTTACAACGGTCTAGATAGTCTAGCTCCAGAATCTCTTCCAACAAACCGTAATACTTTGTTCCATCTTGACCAGTTGTTGAGATGCCGCTATTTTGAGTTGTACGGCGTACGTCTCGGCTATGAACTACAAATCTCACACCGTTAACTATACAAGCGGTGTAAGAGTTTGCATGTCGTGGTCCATTTGCTAAAGCAAATAACTGAGGACTAACACTAGATTCATCATTTACTCGCCGACGGTTGATCTATTTAAAATAAGAGAAAATTAGGAAAATTTGTATAATCGGTTTGTATAATCGGTTTTATACACAAATGAGTTTACCTTCTGTTTAAACCAGTTAGGAAAATTTGCTTCCAAGTCAGTTCCATGCGGCATTTGAGTAATAAATTCACTATAAATAATGTTACTTGCGTTAATAATAATCACTATAAAGATAACTTACGAAAACACAACCCGAAATAGAAAACACTTACTCTTTGTATTCTTCGATCTCGGAGCTGTTGTTAAGAACAAACCAATTTAGATTTGCCCAAAGCACACCATCCATTTTTTTATCAACCCCCTTGCTGATAGGTGTGCATAGCGATTGGAAGACATAAAACTCACGTGTGGGAACTGGGGCGTCTTCGTTTCTGTCCGGCCGATTAAATCTCGTCGGTACACCGTCAAGATACCTTGAACAGAAAGTTAAGGCTTCATCTGTGACATACCCCTCCGCAATGGAACCTTCGGGCCTAGCCTTATTTCTAACATAATTTTTCAGCTTTTTCATGTATCTTTCAAATGGATACATCCACCTCATATAAACTGGCCCACCTTGAATGGCCTCCTCAGGTAAATGCATAACCAAATGAATCATTATGTAAAAAAATGACGGAGAAATATTTGCTCGAAAGAACACAAAATTTTAATCAACTTCTCCTCAGCATCTTGCATGTCAGATTACATCAAGTTCCGAGCACAAAGTTGCTTAAAGAATAAGCACATCTCAATTATTGGTGTTGAAATGTTTTTATCCAAGTATGCTTGAGCACCAATCGGAAGCAACCGTTGCATCATTATATGATGATCATGTGATTTCATCCCCGTTATTTGGGTATCATTATCGGTTACCTTATGTTTAAAGTTAGAGCCAAAGCCATCAGGTAGTTTTACTTCCTTAATGAATTGACAAAAAAGACTTCTTTCGGCGTTTGAGAAAGAGAACTTGGGATGAGGCTTTGAGAGCTTACCGCGACCGTTATCTACAAGCCACAAGTCACGTCGAATGTTCCATTGTTCTAACACCATTCTTGCCTTATTAGTGTCTTTGGATTTTTCCTTGTTCATCATCAACGTATTCAACAAACTCTCGCACACATTCTTTTCGATATGCATGACATCCAAATTATGTTTTAGTTGAATTGAAGACCAATATTCAAGCTCGAAGAAAATAGAACGCTTGGTCCAATTCAATTCAACATCGGAATCACGTTTTCTCTTCTTACCACCAAACTGAACATGTTTCCCAGAAATACGGGGCGGTAATTTATTAAGTTGTTCCAAAATGTGATCATTAGTTTTCCTGTTAGGAGGACGTCTAGTCTCGTTCTTACCATTGAATGACTTGTCCTTCCTCCATTTATGATTTGTTGGTAACAATCTTCTATGCCCAACATAAGCAGTTTTTCCCAATACATGAACAGATGGAGTGTCTTCCTTACATGTTGGGCATGCAAAGTAACCTTGCCCACTCCAACCAGACAAGCTACTACGAGCAGGGAAATCATTGATAGTCCATAAAAGCATTGCACGCAATGTGAAGAAAGTGTTTGTAACCACATCTTTTGTCACGACTCCGTCCGACCAAAGACTTTTCAATTCATCAACCAATGGTCTTAAAAAAACATTAATGTCCTTCCCAGGTGATTTAGGGCCAGGGATTAATAACGTCAGCATGAATGAAGACTCTTTCATACATAACCATGGCGGCGTATTGTATGTTGTCAATATTACCGGCCACATGCTATACGACGTACTCATGTTCCCAAATCGATTGAAGCCATCAGCAGCTAACCCTAATCTAACATTTCTAGGTTCTTTGGCAAAATCAGGATACATTGAATCGAATACTTTCCATAATGTACCATCCACTGGGTGACGTAACTTACCATCTTCCGTGCAACGTCCAGAAGCATGCCATGTCATATGCTTTGCAGTGTGTCTTGAGCTATAAATACGCTTTAATCTAGGAATTAATGGAAAGTAACGCATAACCTTGTTGGGAACTTTCTTCCCCTTAGTGTTTGCGTCCTTCCATCTACTTTCATAACATATTGGACATTTTTGCAAATCTTTGTTACCCTTCCCCCAAAATAAACAACAGTCGTTCTTACAAACGTGGATCGATTCATATCCTAACCCAACTTTCTTCATTATCTTCTTCGCTTCATAGTTTGACGGTGGGATTTTAGCAAGCGGAAATGCAGTTTTCAGAAATTCTAACAATTTTTCAAACGATGTATCGGTCCATTTATTGATGGCCTTCATGTGACTTAGTTTTGCCAAGAAATCCAATGAAGACATCCCGTCACAACAAGGGTATAGTTTGGTGTCGGCAAGTTTCAGTAATTCAGCAAGTTCATCATTTGTATCACTCGGTGTATCTGTTGTGTTCATTGGCTCGTCGTCGTCATATGTGTTGTCCTCTTGTGGGACATTCTCCTGACGAACATCGTTAATAAAATCATGTATTGGGTCTGTCGTTTGAGGTATGACTGGAACTACCGGTGACGGAACATATGATTCACCATGATGCGTCCACGTTTTGTAAAATCGGAAAAAACCATTATTATGTATATGGCGCTCTATTGTTGGAAGAGGAAACCAATAACTGTTATTGCAATTATTACACGGACACTGAGCTTTATTTTGGCCATTCGTATAATTCTTACACCTTTCCATAAATGCTTTATGACCAATCAGATATTCTTTAGAAAATTTATTTTCTAAAGTAGTCCAAGTCTTATCAATCGTCATAACTGTGTCTACAAACAAATATTAATTATCTTAACACATTTAAAACTAAGGAAATACAATATAAAAATTAAATATTTAATAAACTTCCTAACCTAGGTTAACATACCAAATACATACATTCATTCTTATATACATACATACACACATACTATTTCATCTTAACTAAGTTAAATATCCAATTTTTCATTATCATAAAACTTGCTAAACTTACTTTCAAACAATAACTACATATTAATACAAAATTAACATACCAAATACATACATACATTCTTATATTCATACCAAATACATACATTCTTATATTCATACATACACACATATTATTTCAAACAATCTTAATACAAACATTCTTAAATACATACATACACACATGTTAAACATCTATGTTTTCAAACAATCTTAACCTATTGCGACGACAATGTTATTTCAAACAATCTTAATACAAACATACACAATGTTAATACAAAATTAACACAAAATTAACATATCAAATACATACATTCTTTAATACAAACATACACACATGTTCTTTCATATCAACTAAATATCTATTTTTTCATAACCATAAAACTTAATAAACCTAATTTCAACAATAACTACATATTAACATAAATTTAACATTCAATATTTTCATAAACAAAATAAACTTCTTACATAAACTACAAAATCCCAAACTTAACATTTCATATTTTCATAAACTTCATAAACTACATTCTTATATATTTACATACACACATGTTAAACATCCATATTTTCATAAACAAAATAAACTTCAAAACCCCAAACAACTACAAATTAACACACTAAATACATACATACACACATATTAAACATCTATGTTTTCATAACCACATAAACTTTATTACCCTAATTTCAAAATATTAACTAAAAATTAACATAAAATTAGGTAAAATTGAGGTTATTACCTAAAATCAGGAGTGGTGGTGGTGGCTAGGGTGTAAAGGAGGCGGCGACGGTGGTGAAGCGGCGACGGTGGTGGACCGGCGGTGGTGGAGCAGCAACTTTGAAAATGGCAGTGGTGGAGCGGCGGTGGGTGTCGCCGGCGTACGGGGAGTGAGGTAGGGGTTGCCGGTCGTCGCCGGGCGCCGGGAGTAGGGTGGGGGTGGCCGGTCGCCGGGAGTAGGGTGGGGGTGGGCCGTGGGGGTGGGGTTGGCGGTGGGGGTGAATGTTGGTTGAGATGGGGACAAGATCTGAAAACCACGACTTTAAAATATGCAGAAACTTTTTGCGGCGATATATCGCCGCAAAAAACCTATTGCGACGACTATTTTCACATCAAATAAAAATAAAATTAAATTTAGATACACTTTTTTGCGACGATTTATCGCCGCAAATATTTATTCTACAAATAAAAAATAAAAAATAAAACTTTATTTTTTATTACATCTTTTTTGTGACGAAAAGTCGCCGCAAATTACTTGCCAGGAATTTTCCCGCCCTTTAAAAAATTGTCGTGAAATGAAAAAATTAAAAAATATATATATTTTTGTTATTTGCGACGAAATTATCGCCGCAAAATCTCATTTTGACTGGAAAAGTCAAAAAAGCAAACTTTTTTGTCGTTTATCGACTTTTTTGTGACGAAATGAGTATCGCCGCAAAAAAGTTAGTCACAAAAATTGTTTTTCTTGTAGTGAAACCTTTCCTTTAATTGGTTCTGTATTAATTAACAAAATGTATTAACATATTTATACATACATAAAGAACTTGACATTCTTAATTTGAAATACTTACATATTGTTGTTGTGCTACCTCGCTATCAAAGGTCCCATCTTTACCAGTATGTGCATCATCAAACGTCTCCAGTCTGCTTTTATTCTATTTTAAAAAGTATAATATATATTAAAAAATACTAATATATAATACACAAATATATAAATTTAAATCATTACATTCTTATAACAATAACTACTATATGAAGCAGTCCCCCCACGGTTTGTATATATTTGTTGTTGACGATTTGCTTTGTTTGAACTTGACACATTTCTATATGCGTCACTCATAAAATAGTCAACGGTTTGGCTCCAATTTTCATGATTCATGCCTGGTGGAGGATTCACCCTTGCTTGTTCTACATTTTTGTAGCCTCCAACTCGATCAAAATGTCTTTTTGCCACATTTTTTCGATCTTTAAATCGTTTGAGAAAGACCGAACGGATTCCACCCTCTACCTGTGCGCGCTCACGATCTCGCAATATCTCATCAAAGTCAAAGCGTCGCTACATTTAAGTTAAATAAAATAAAAGTTAGTTATGTAAAATTGAATAACAAACATATAACTTATAAAATTTTACCGCCATATGCTCTTCCAAAGCATTCTTCTGAGCATCGGAAAGATTTTCATACGAACAAACATTAAAAGGAAAATTAGCTTCCATGTATATCCCCACCTCGCGAACAAACAAATCATTAAGTTCGCCAACGGGGGTATACGTGGCAGCTCTATCAAATGGAAGAGATAAAGGTCCTCCCTTTTTAGATAGCTCTTGCTGCAATTTCTTATTTTTCGCCTTGCCTCTTGTTTTACGAGAAGGCGTGCCTGTAATTAGATTAAAAAATCATTAATTGCATCATATATTAATAATAATTGAATAAACATATTAATAAATTAATTATAATAACCATTACCATCTAACGCGTGACTGCCAGTACCGTCAAATGGAGGTAGTGGTGGATCCCCGCGCCATCACCTCCATGGCTCATAACATCAGCCATAAGGTATGCGAAAACAATCCACAATAAAATCATGTCTTGAAATATAAGATTTAGAACATAATATTAAAATAAGAAGAAAGTGTTGTAGTCAACATGAAAATAGTAGTCGGATGTGTGCCTTTTGTTTTAACTCTAACACTACGTTGATAGCTATAATAGTATGTCAACCAGTTGTATGAGTGTTTGACAAACTATGAATGTGACTACGAATTGCAATATTGTAATAAGCAGATAATCAGTTTCTAGAAGTAACATGTTAAACACGAGAATTATGAAACACAAAATGAACATAATGCAGTTAATGACAACAAGCCGGTTCAAGTTTAAATCATATACAACAAAATATACCAATTGGCAAGAAAAAGATGCATAGAGATTAACAAACCAAAAATTAAACCTTGACTCCCAAACCTTGACAAAAGATGCATTTGACTTATGCAGACAAACAATTCATTTTCAGCGTCCCATCGTCATAAATACTTATGTAAACTCTAGGAAAACAAACCTTCCATGTAGAATAATATTCAAAATAGACCAAAGGCATACTTTTTAATCTCCAAACCTAATTAAATGTATCGATTTTGATCGCGAGCAGATAAACAACACCAAAGTGAAATGCACCTTCGTGATGATTAGAATGAAGTCACGAAACCTAAACGCTCATAATGTAGAACAATAAGCAATTACTATAAAAATTAAATCAAATGTGACAATGTTTAAACAAATTGAAACATTATTGTAATTGTTTTAAACAAATTGACAATGTTTAAACAACTTGTATAACTAAATTAAAGATTCACACAACTAGCATAACCTAAATAATTCATCTAATAACACAACTAAATTAAAAATTCTACCTAAATAATATTTTAACACAATTAAATAAAAAATACATACTAAATAAAAAATTCATACCTAAATAATTTACCCAATAACACAAATAAATCAAAATTCATACCTAAATAATGCTTCAACAACACTAAATCAAAAATTCATACTAAATCAAAAATTCATACCTAACAATGTCACCCAATAACACAACTAAATCAAAAATTCATACCAAAATAAGGGTGGTCGGTTGCAGTGGTGGTGGTGGGTTGCAGCAGTGGTGGTGGTCTTCAGTTGCAGCAGTAGTGGTGGTGGGTTGCAGCAGTGGTGGTGGTGGTGGGTTGCAGCGGTGGTGGTGGTGATGGTGGGTTGCAGCAGCGGTGGTGGGCGGTTGCAGTGGTGGCCGGTGGTGAGAAGTGGTGTTTGGTGGTGGGCGGTTGCAATGGTGTTCGGTGGTGGGGGGTTGCGGTGGTAACCGTCGAGAAGAGGAGGGAAAGGGGGAAAGGGAGTTGTAATGGTGCTCGGGTGGTGGGGGTTGCGGTGGACCGCCGAGAGGAGGAGGGAAAGGGGGTTGCAATGGTGCTCGGGTGGTGACCGGTGGGTGGTGCTCGGGTGGTGGCCGGCGGCGATCGAGAAGTCGGGAGAGATTTCAGGGGATGGAGGGAAAGGGGGAATGTGGAGGGAAGTCGTCCAGTGGGTCTGTATATTTTAACCAATAGCGGCGACAAGTCGCCGCTAATAGTGTCGCCGCTATTGGTTAAGTACGATCAATCCCTGTCCGTTAGATCTATTGCACGATCAACGGTTAGATCTTTTGGAAAAAAATGGAAACGGATTAACGAGCAATAGCGGCGACATGTCGCCGCTAATACTGTCGCCGCTATTGCTGTCGCCGCTAATGAGGCTGTCGCCGCTAATGAGGGTGTCGCCGCTAATAGCGGCGCCACTATTACTGACATTTCTTGTAGTGTTATGTCACGATGTGCCCTAAATAAACACTTGCAAATAATGGAAACATGAATTAAAACAAGAATAATAAAGATGACAATAATATATTGTGATTCACACGATGAGTGTTATCGGTTTCATACTTTCATTCATGAACAAACTAGAGAGAATCTTATTCATGTTAATCTTTTGGAACCATTTATAATTACGTGGAGTTAAAGGCGTATTACATATACGTACGTATGTGAGTGTTCAATTCAGCACTATAGAAAAAAATAGATTATTTATTTTTTCAATTGATATTAGAAGATTTAAAAAAAAACCTTAAATAAATGCATAAGTTTAACTGGTCTTATAATCTTATATAAAAATTACTTAAAGATAGGGTTAAAAAAAATAAACACATTTTGTTGACCCGCTTTTTCTTGTGATTAAATCTGGTTCCACTAATTATATATCTATTAATAATAGAATGGAATGAATAGTGAAGCAGTTATGTTCAGTGTGTTTGTGGTTTTGCCACACATCTTTCTTCACTTTGACAGATTGCACCCCTGCAAATGTGACAAAGAGGGGAAATCATTCCTGTGTCCCATCCGTTTCATTTTTAGAGAGATAAAGTGCTCCCTCTTATCGCCACCGGCACCGCCACCGCCATCGCCACCGCCATCGCCACCGCTATCGCCACCGTCTACAACGCTACCATTATGGTCTCCTTCAACGGAAAGCATTACTACAGCGTGATCGCCTACACCAAAGGCGGTTATTGTGGTGGTGCCTCTGTTGTCGGTTGTACCAAAGGCGAGGGGGGTTTTCTAGGGTTTTGTGTGGTGGCCGACTGTAGCGAAGGCGATAACGGCGGTTATTACGGTGGCTCTATTGCTGCTTCGCCTCCCCTCTGTGGTTGAGGTGAAGCATGCGACGGTTGTCCATGGCTCAACCGTCGTCTGCGTCGTCGTTCACCTCACCGCCGCCCACCTGCCGTCCGGTTTCTCTCTTCTTCTTCTTCTTCCGGCATGTTTTGGGTTGTGTATCATCATCGGCTCTTGGGATTCCCGTCATACCAGACGCGTTCTCTTGATTTTTCACCTTAAGCCCGCTGCTCAGCTCAGAGGGGGTTTGGGTGCTCTGTTGTGCCCCTTCACCCTCTCCCTGTTTCCTAGGGTTTTCTTTCTGAGACCCGATGATGGTGGCCATCCACTTGGCGAGGCAACTCCGGTTGCAGCCGTGGGGGCATCAGAGGGGTCTTTATTTTGCAACGACGATGATGATTGTAGATTTGGGTCTATTGGAGATGGAAACAGCGGTGTTGAGGAGTCGCCGACCCTTACATGTCTCCGACGACCTCGGTTTTTATGAGCACGGTTGTTTTTGGGGTGCAATGATGGTACGGCGCCATTCGGCGTGGTAACTCCGGTTGCAGCCGTGGCTGCCTTTGACCCTCTTTCTTTTGCAACGATAATGATGAATTTGGGTCTGAGTTGTGCTTTCTTTCTTTTGTTTACTGGAACGCAGATTCGGGTTGCTTACTATTTTTTTGGGTTTCTTTTGTTTGCGATACCTTGCTTGGGCAATGGTAATGTCGGTGGACGTGTTGGTGGTGAGGTCGGTGTTGTTTGGTGATCAGGATTTGTTGTTGGTGAGGTTAGGGTTGTTTGGAGAGCGAAGCGGGTTGTCGTAACCCGTGTGTTTTTGTTGATGTTATTGCTGAAACAATTGGTGTTTGTTTAGTTTGGTTACTGAGAATATGAGTTTTAATATGAGATCATGTGGGTTCACTTCTATCTGTTAATACCCTTTTTTATTAGCGTTTATTCTATTTTTGGTTGTTGATTTGTCTATGATGTTGAGCTATTGCTCATTTGAGACGTTGTTGGGTTGCTTACGTGGTACTAATAAGCCGTGATGTGGTCGATGGTGTTGTGCGTATGGGCCAGCTGAGACATAATTCAAGTTGTCACGATAGGTAGATTCATATTGTTGAGGTTTGTGCCTGATTATTTATGGCAGGTCAATGATGATGGGTTGTTGTTCATATATTGTATGCCCGTCTGAGACATGGGAAACAGTGTGGTTTGTGATTGCTCATGTGAGTCTCCATTGTCCGATTAAGAAACTACTATTAAAGATAATGTTATTCACATTACATCAAGGCTATGATGATATAAAAAGGGATCCGTTGTTTACGTGACAGTAATTCTGAGTTACAGTCGTTACGGATTGCCTATTCTGAGCCGTTAAAAAACAACAGTGATGAATCGCGCAACGCGCGACATGGAAATAAACCTAGTGTTCTTAAAATCTAATAACTTTCATATGTGTTACTGTTTTTTCAAAAAATATACCATAAAAAATTATATAAAATATTGTCATATTATTATTTTTACACACACACACTCTCTCTCACACACATATAAAAAGTTTATTTTAGAACACTAAATTATTTATATAACTTATATATATTATGTAACTTTATAAATTGAAAATTATATATGCACAAATTAGTTTGATGGTCTTGTATGTAGATAATCTACGCACATGTGTGAAGTAAAAATTTAAAAATTGCTAGCTATGAATTAAAACTTTAAATGATTTAGAATTGTTCTTTGTTTTTTAAAAGTTTAGGCTTCTAAAATGATAGCTCTCTTTAGTGTGTGTATATACATATACTAGTAACGTACTCGCGCGATGCGACGAATGCGACACTTTTCATGATGTTACTCATCTCTGGTTAGTTTTATATTTAAAAAATTGAATTTCTTTTTTAAACATATTGTAACAAACATGGAAAAAACTATATATAATCTATCTATCTACCTATTATAATAAAAGAGTAACTTGGTATGACATGTGTCAACATCATAATTCTCCTCACCAAAATTTTCATGTCTCTCTCTCGTATTAAACAATTACCTTAATTACTAATAATATTATTTAATATTTTTTTAGATTAAATATAAATTAAGTAAAAGATTTTTTATTAATGTTATTTCTAAATAAACAAATTTTTATAAATAATATTTTTTGCTAAAATATTAAATTTTAAAAAAATATGACATATTATAAAGTTAGTGGTTTTAAAAAGTAAATTATTTAAAAACCAAAAGTAATTTAATTTAGGAGTTATGATAATGCAATATTTTAAAAAATTATATTCTTATACGGTTTGTTTTAAAACAGAATATAATTTTTTGAAAAAAAATTAAAAATAAAATTATAAAAAATTGATATCACTATTTTTATTACTTATGGAGTTACTCATACGTAATTTCAGTTATATAATATCTTGGAATATCATTTTATTTTTATAAATTTCATTATATTACTATTTTATTTATTCAACCCGTGTAATAAACGAGTTTTCTATAGCTAGTTAGAGATACAAGGGTGTAGGTGTAAATAGTTTTAAAGTTTCATCTTTTTAGAAGTGTTTGAATGACATAATTACCCCTGTGAAATTAATTTTTTGAGTTGTACATTATGCTTTAAATGTTCAGATCTCTTAAATTATGACGAAAACCCTCTTTCGTGCATTATAATATAGTATAGATTATTAAATAATAATCAAATAAAATTTAATAACTTGGTCTCTAAATTTACATAGCGGACCTAGAAAACCAGACCTAAATTTACATATATTTTCAACCCAATAATTCTACTTAGACTGTTCCCAACGCCACAGACCATCCTTCCCACAAACAGTCCTAATCAGCATGCCACATCAGCTTTCCACTCACTTTCACCCATTCTTCCCACAAACACTTTTTACCCCCAACACTATCCTTCCCACAAACACCTTTATTTTTTAACCTCATATTTTCTTTATTAATTTACTTTAAATAAAGATATTTAAATTATTATAAATATATTTAATTAAAATAAAATAAAAACAATAACGTAAAACAATAAAATAAAAACGACGACACAAAATTAACAGATACAAACAACAATTACTTTATACTACAAATGTAAAAAAATTAAAATATTTTTATTTAATTAACTTGTTTTAATTAAAACTTTATACTTATATTTTTATTTTAATTAAAAGATTTTAAAATATTTTAATTAAAAACATTTGAATTTAAAATTATTATTTATGGTGGTGGGGGCCACCAACCCCATCTTTCCACCGCCCTTCTTCACGGGCAACATATTCACGGGCACCGCACCCCATCGCCGCCCTTCCGGCGGGCGCGGTCCACGTCGGCGACGGGCCGGCAAAGGGCGCCGCGATGGGGGTAGTCTTATGTTAATGAATTACACACAGCCTTCATATGGATATCTTTCATAGGTTCTAGTGTTATTATCCCAAGTGCCAATTAACTGATTAAGAGAGTACGCTCAAATTGATAGGGTCTAAGACCACTTATGCTAGATAGTGCTCAAAGTTGTTTTAGTGTAAATGGGGTTATGTGTTATACTTTTATGAGCTAGTAGAACGTGGTTAAGGTGAGAGACGCTTATAGTGTGATACACCACCCCTATGTCTGAGAATTAGCACTGCCCCTAGATAGTGTGTAAGTGTATGTGGTCACGAGCATATATTGCCCGTGGTGCTATGCTAATTGAGATTTCTTCTCACCTAAAGTATGGAGTATTACACATGCCCTGAACGAACAATACAAGAGCTTATTGCTATTATATAATCAACATGCACGCATTCACCAAAATTAATATTTCGTTAGTCTTGACAGCTTACAAACCAAAACAAATTAAATTTTAGTTACAAGTCCGAACATGTTAATTATATTAGGTTTGTTTGTGCCCATGTTCCTTTTTGTTTAACAGAAATAATAATGCACTTAATATATAAACTACAGTTGCACAAAAGTTATATCACACAAATAGCATTACAAATAGTTATCTAGAAAGTATATGAAGTTAAACTTTTTTTAAAAAAATAGGAAAATAACTTATAATTATATCACCATGATTACTCTTGACAATACAAGTGAAAATTCAAAATGTTACTAGTTAAATTGTTAGTGTGAAAAACTATTGTTAGTGTGAAATACTGTTTAACACGTAATAATTTTGATTACTAAAAATTAGTTATTATTAAATGTAATTTACATTGCTATATTTCCCGTTAGAGGCGATACTCTTTGAAGTTATTATTAAAACTTTATTTTCTTAGTTATTTGTATAAATTGTTTCGTTATATTTCATCTTTTGTATCGAGCCAGGGGTCTCTTTGGAAGCGGTCTCTCTACCTATCTGGATAGAGGAAAGACTTGCCACCACCTACCCCTCCCAGACCCTACTCTTGAGTGAGATATACTGTGTTTGTTTGTTTGTTTGTTTGTTTGTTTCGTTATATTTCAATTCCAAAACAATTATATTCTATAAATATTTTGCAAGTCTACTTTATATATTCATATGATATGCAGTGAATCTAATAGTTAAACTTTAGAGTACTTGAGATGTCCCGTCAAAAGACTGACGATGATGGGTGACGGATGTATGCAATGTTGGAGCATTGATTCCAATTTTCCTTTTTATCACCCTTAGAATCTCATATTTCCCTCATCTTAAATTTTCTTTCCTATATATTGAATAATCGCCTAATCTTAAGTAACTCCATTAAAGCTTTGTCGTAATCGTCAGATCCAGATCAATTGGTTTGAAAAGAGAAGTTCTACGACTTTTCAATGTTGGGTCATGCATATTACAAATGTATTTTGGGTACATTAGTTGCGGATAAATGAAAAACATCACAATAAAGCATGTGTTTGGATGAGAGAAATTGCATAAAAGTTTTTAAACTCCTCTGCGCAAGGCAGATAGTACTGATTGTGGATTCAAGTCCTCACATGTCACATATGATAAGATAAAATGGAGTTCTAGGTTGCATAGGGGTTCTTTTTATCACATATGATGAGTTTTCTTTTGAGAATGGTCTCTGATTACATACTCGAGTAATGGAGATGATCGGATAGTCCAGGGACCTATCAGTGATCCAATTAGCCGTTAAAAAAGATATTACAAATTGTGTTAGAACCTACATGAGATGATACGTTATAGAATATTTTTTGAAAAAGTTTTTTTTTACGATCTTAAGAGATTCAAAATGAAGAGTATTTAAAACAATACACAAAAGATCCATACTAGTTCCCGCTGAGTGTTAACTAACATACTTTATGTTCGTTCTTGGTATCTGCTATTTCATTCCTGATTAAGTAGAGTAATGATCACATTTAGATTGTCTCGCTAGTCAGATAGTAATCAACCCTTTAACACCTCACTAAGTGGGCGATAATCACCCCATTAAAATATCATTAACTAGACAAGTTTCTTTCATTCAGCATCTCACTCACTGAGTAGTGGTCGCCCCTTCAACATCTCACACATGGTTTTAGACCCGCTGAAGACTGCGACATGCAAGGTAGCAAGGCCTTTGTGCGATTGCCGACTTTGTTAGTTGTTTGTTGAACTGCGGCTTCACGAGTTATTACTTAGCTATTTTGGTATGTTATTATATTGAATAAATTACAAATTGTATCTTTTATCAATACATAAAATTACATCATGTGTCCTTTAGTTTTAATAATTACACCGTATGTTTTTTTATAAAAATTGCACGCATATTGTCCTTTACAGTAACCTCCATTCATTTTCACAGTTAAGTTAGACATATGCCCCTCACATGGACGAACCTCATATAAGAAGCATGTGCCCCTCACATGATGGGTATTTATATAATTTGATAATTTGTAATTAATAAAACATTAAATAATTGAGACTTTAGTAAATCATTGAACTCTTATGCCCTTTTTTAAGAACGAACAGTAGGGAACAAACCCTAAATTATAAATTAAAAGTATATAATAAAACAGAGAAGTCTAGATTACTACACATGAATCTAGAAACAAGAATGACACTCTGACATCAGGTCGGATTCTACAGTTAGATCGACGACAACAACTACAATTATCAATGCTAACCTACGTCATCACTGAAAACTTAAAAATTCTTTTTGTTTTTTAAAGTCTTAAATATTTTTTATTTTAGGTTGGGACTTGTTAGTATATGTTGGGATTTGCTTTTTATATTATTTTCATAATAACATGTATGTAATTATTGTAAAAAAAAGTTCGGATATCCGAATCGCTATTTGTATTTGATATCTAAAATTTTAGATATGAATAATGATTTCTACAATCTGAAATATTCAGATATCCAACTTTAAACACCCTAACATGAAGACGGCAGGAATAAAGAGACATAAAAATATTTTTGACTGATTGTAGACATGTAAAATACATAAATGCATGTTATGTGAGCGGCACATGTCTGACTTAACTGTGAATTTAGATGGAGGTTAGTCTGAATGACGATATATGTGCAGATTATTTTAGATAAAGGACATTTCAGGTAATTACTAAAATTAAAGAACATAATATGCAATTTTATATAATAATAAATGACATAATTTGTAACGTACTCTATTATAATACTATGAATTTATTATGTTTATTGGTAAAACATTTATTTTTGTTAACTAGATTATATAATTTAATTTGTTAGAGTAAGGGTTCTTTTTTCCGGCTCGTCCAATGCACTAAATCCCAAGACCGACGCCGATGATAACAATAAATCGTTATTGTTAGGGCCAAAGTGGGTGACAGGCAAGCGGTGAAGTTTTGGATTGGTCCATGGTTAGAAGGTGAGCCGTTAAAAGTTTGTATCCTTCTTTGTTCCGGCTCGAGAAAAATAAATGGTGTATGGTGGCGGATAGATGGGAGATGGATGATCATCATAAGGCTATCTCATGGAGTTGGAAAGCTCATCCAAGGTCCACGGATGAAGTTCATGAGTTGGTGGAATTACACAGGAAGCTCACGACTTTTGTTTTGAATGGAGACAAGGACGTGTGGCATTGGAACAGTGACTCGGGCCATGATTTTTCAGTGAAAGAGGTTCGAAATTGGTTAAAAGGAAGTAATGGTTCGAATGATCAATTCTTTACAAGTGGTGTAAATGGATACCTAATAAGTGTAACATGTTTATGTGGCGTGCGACTATGGATAGGATCCCAACCAAATGTGCTCTCCGAAAGAGGAATATCAATGTGGGGGACGGTTTATGTGTGTTTTGTGGTGATCTAGATAAGACGACGGATCATCTTTTTTCAGGTTGCAGATTAGCAAATGGTGTTTGGAGCGGCATTTCATCTTGGTGCAATATTTCTCCAATTTTTGTCTTCTCAGTGAAAGATGTGATTCATATAGCCGATGATATGACCGGTTCGAAGATAAAGAAAGAGGCTTTGTACGGTATTTTGGTGTTGTCATGTTGGCGTATCTGGAAGGCTAGAAACGAGAAGATTTTCTCTAATATCGAGGGGCATGTGGTTCGGATCGTGTCGGATATAAAATCTTTGGGGTACCTATGGTTTAGAAGTAGATTTAAGAAAGGAATGGTAGATTGGAAGGATTGGTGTAAGTTTTCGTTTACTTTGATGTAATTCTTGTTTTGGCGGTCTATCTCTAACTTGGAGATGCCGCCTTGTCTTTGGTTTTATTGAAATTTGCCTTTCAAAAAAAAAAAAAACAATAAATCGTTATTATCATTTTAAAACTTTAACACAAACTAAAGATTTTCTGATACACATCTTAACTTTAAGATGCAACACCGTATTTTTAGGCAAGTATTCCTCAAGTTCTGTTTTCTATTAATTATTTTACAGCATGTGAAGATATTTTTATGGCCTCACCTCATATATATATAGCATAACATAGTGTTTTTTATGTTACCTTAGCATTCAACTCTTTCTTTCTTTCTTTAGTTTTCTCTTGATTTTTTGGGTATTTTTATCGTGACATGTAGAACACTCAAAGATAATAAAAGCTCTCACCTTATAAAGCTAGACAACCATGTTTTATGTATCAATTAAACATAAACATATGGTGAAAACGGCAATCACCTATTAATATTAAACGACATGTTCCAACCGTGTTTCTTCCTACACATCCACGATTGACAATGTACCCTAATATTGATCTCGTTTTCATCTTCGTGGCTCAACCACAACCATGTTAGGCCCGACCTCTACTTATTTAGTTCTCCGTGGATCGACCTCGATTTAGTTACGCACATAATGGGTATATATACCCGACCCTGTCGTCCACCTTATGGATTGCACTTGATACTATCTTCGGCTTGGTCTATGGTGTTAGCCTTGTTTTCAGTCTGGATTTTTATTCCTAAACGAATAGATTTTTCTATTAGATGTTATATGACAATTACTTAATATATGGCGTGTATAACGTATTTACCAACGGAATTCACCTAACGATCATTAATGAGGTTTTTGGCAATGGATTGGGACAGTGTTTGGTGATATTTACCATAATAATATCACATACGTACCAACAATAGAACTTTTAGCGGCAAAGAATAGTTTCCACTACGGTGTAAACGAGCCGAGCCGAGCCCGAGCTCCCTTAGGCTCGAGCTTGGTTCGTTTTAGTTTTAGAAAGCTCGAGCTCGAGCTCGAGCTCAGCTCGTTTATAGTTTTATGTCTAAAGCTCGAGCTTAGCTCGTAAAAAAATTATCAGGCTCGAGCTCGGCTCGGGCTCGGCTAGTTTATTGTAAATTATTAGATTTTTATTTTTTATATTTACTTTTATATTTTTAATAATCAAACTTTTATAACATAATATATATTATTTAATTATTTTTATCATAATAGTAAATAAAAAGGTATATAAAACAAAAAGCTCGTTTAGGCTCGCGAGCCGGCTCGAGCTTGATGTCTGAAGCTTGGACTCGAGCTTGTTTAGTAAACGAGCCATGATGTGAGCTTGAGCTCAGACTCGAGCTTGTTTAAGTTTGGCTCGATTCGAGTGTTTTTCCGAACTGATCCCGAGTAACTTGCGAGACGTCTTTGCTCGTTTACACCCTTAGTTTCCACATACAGCGACCAAAGTTAGACTCAACCCACTTCGGGGTGCCTTGGTGACTCTTGTTCATGTGTTTGAGCTACCACTCAGGTAATTTCAAAAAGATTACATACATATATTATTATTATTTTTTACTTTTTTTTGTTTCTAGTGGGATTATCACTAATCCTCGGTAGTTACTAATAATTAAAAGTAGATGGTGATAGTTGTGGATGCTACTCAATGGTATTATTAGAGATTTTGTGTTTTTTAATTATAAATATCTTCTCAATATATAGCAAAGTGATACACTAAATAACAACTTCCATATTTTGTAATCAATACATATTATAAAGTAAATAACAAATATTAATTAAACATAAGATAAAATCACTTTTTAAAATTATTAATAAAAACATTTTATTAATCAAAGAAAATCTACAAGACAAAATTTAAAAAACCAACTAAATAAATAAAAGAACAAGAAAAACAAATTATATATTCCCACCCCAATGTTTGGATATTTCTCGTTTATGGCTAAAGGGTTGT
Organism: Flaveria linearis; assembly: GCA_024085815.1. NCBI lineage: Eukaryota > Viridiplantae > Streptophyta > Magnoliopsida > Asterales > Asteraceae > Flaveria > Flaveria linearis. The sequence goes on from CM044013.1 coordinate 5,040,748, forward strand.
TTGACAACCTCTTAATCAGTCTCTTAATGATTCAGATGTCTGAATGGTTCAGCACTTAATGGTTCAGACTATTTGATTCGCGAGCAAATGTCTGAATGGTTAAGACATTTGCATCTGAATATGGTTAAACATTATACTAATGCTGAATGGTTAAGAGGTCTAATGCTGAATAATTAAGACTTTTTATCTGAATTGATCGGACATTTGCCTTTGAGTAGTTAAATGATATACTAGCTCTTAATGGTTCAGAGCTCTTAATAGTTAAACAATCAAGGGCCACCGTACTCAACAACTATTCGTGTAAATGATTGTGTGAGTCTAAAATAAACCTCATATTCCCATTTCTTTCATTGTTCGTGTATCACAATATATAGCCTCTTGATCGCCTCGAAGTTACTTTGTACTTCTTCTTTCTTGATTTGCAACTTCCCGCCCAAACACGCAACAAAATTTGGAGACGATTTCGAGGAGTTCCTCTCGTTCCATTGATGATGTTGTCATGAGGTCCCGATCATTTTCCTCGTCATTGGTGTTGAGATCGAATGAAAATGTATCCCTTCTGACGGGTGGTTCAAGGAACAACCCTTTTATGATGTTAAAACGCGTAACATTCTCTCATTTAATCATGTAATTATCTTGAATTAGATAACTACAGTTGCTTATGTTTCAGGTATCTTGGGAGCTAAAAATGGAGAAAACATTGCTAGCATGGAACGGAGTAACGTGTGTGGAACGAAGAAAAGAAGATAAAAATGTCCAAGCTCCACCGTACCTTACGGTGGCCACCGTAAGGTACGGTAGACCCCAAAATCTGAAGTTTTCCACCGTATCACAGAAGGTTTCCACCGTACTAGTCCTGTGGCTACCGTAACTTACGGTGGCTACCGTAAGTTACGGTGGCTGCTGACGAAAAAGTGCAATTTGCCATAATAAAATGCTTGAGTGGTTCCTTTTGCTGGAAAGCTGGATCTGACGACTTTTGGGGCAGAAAGAGGGGAATTTGGTCTGTGATTGCTAGTTTAAAAGGAGGGGAAAACAATGGATTTGGGGGATCAAATCCTTTGAACATGAACCATTGTGTGAAGATGAAGATTCAAGTCATGTTTGGCTAAACTTGTGGTGATCATCCTAGATGTAAGGTTTGCTTTTGAAACACTATGTTTGTGCTTGAATTTCTAGAATGATAACTTTGAATGGTTTGTTTGAGTTATTATGGTGTTTGCATATTTGTTTGTAAGTTGTTGATTGTTGTTTGATGTTAACCCAAACCATACGTTCTTGGTGCCACGGGCAATCGAGATTTCATGGGAGGGATTAAGGTTGGATAATTGTCAATTGATCATCGAGTAACAACCTCGCATTTTACAATCCGAGTACTTAGTTCTCTTTCATCACAAACGACTATTCAAGCACGAACCATGTCTATGTGGTTCTTTCTAGTAAGCATAAACATAAGTGTGGATTAAAACCTGAAATCTAGGATGATCACTTGTTCTTAATCTGTTACAAAGGTACGTTGTGATTTGAAATATATTTAGTGTTATTAGTTCTTAAACCAAAACAATCCAATTCTTGATATTTACTTTATTGTCATTTTAGAACAATTGTAGTTATTTTACAGGACTATAAGATAAACACATATTCCACAAACTCCCTGTGTTCGATACCCACTTACCGCTAGCTAATTAGTAGTACTTGGTTTTAAATTTGATTGAGACTTCGACCTCACGTCAAATTTTGGCGCCGTTGCCGGGGAGTTGTGCGCAACGTGTGTTTGCTTATTAGTTTTGTTTTGTTATTTCGATGTTACGCTGGTTGTGTGTAGTGTGCAGGTTTTGTTTCAGGTGTATGCATACCAGGAATTCAAGCTCATCATCACCATTATTGTTTGATCCAGAAATTGAACGAGCAGCTCGTAGAAATAGAGTTTTACATCGACACAACAAAATCAGTGGTTCACCAATAGCACCTACATCACCCGTTACACCACAAAACACAATGGAACCGCTTTCACCACCTCGTACTACGGGTCAAACGACACCATTCGAGCCTTTACCAAATCCCACATTACCACCGGAGACTAAACCAACCCATACCCCATTACCTACAAGTACCCAAACCGAACATTCCTTTAGCTTTGACCCATCAGTACCTATTCCGCCCTTTTCATATTTTTTCCCAACAACCGGTCAATCATCATCATCTAGACCAGTATCAACATCATAACCATATCAACCCAACCCATCCATATTTCATACTCCTTCTACTTCTCAAATGCAACCGGATACACAAGACCAACAACCTCAAGTTGTACAAGCATCGGGAGTAGGACGAGCTGGTGTTGATGGTGGTGGTTATGAAGGAGATGCTGATCAAGAAAATTATGTTTATAGTAAAGGACAAGCTATGCAAGGATATGGGAGACTACAACCACAAGTTGTGCAGCAACAAGTTATGCCACAACAAATACAACCCAAGTGAGGCCACATGGGCCACAGTTTCAAGAGCAGATTCCTCCACAACATGGGAGAGCAATCTTTCAACCACCGTTTCAGCAATCCATGCATCCAGGACCACAAGTTCAAAGACCAATGGGTCCTCAGCGACCAAGAGTTAGGTTGGGTGTTCCGCGAAGGCATAATTGGGATGCTGCTAGGGGTATTGAGGCACACTTTCGTCCAATCATCATAAATAATCCTTCACCAGTGGTCATTCCTCAAAACAATCAAGGGAGAACATTTGAAGTCCGAACAAATTCACTTCAAAGTTTGCCAAAGTACAAAGGGTTAGCAACAGAAGAACCTTATTTTCATTTGGAAGCTTATGACTCGATTTGTAACATAATTGGTGGACAAGGATTTTCTGCGGATGATGTCAAGTTGGTGTTATTTCAGTTTTCATTGGAGGATAAGGCAAAGAGGTGGTTCTACACTTTGCCATCCGCTTCAATTTATACATGGGCTGAAATGCAACAAAGGTTTTTGGAAGAGTTTTTCACAGCTCAAAAGACTAATGATGCTAGGAGAAGCTTGAGAAGTTTCCAACAACAACAAGGTGAAATGTTCCATGAGGCGTTTGAGCGGTTTAACATGATGATCAAGAATTGTCCTTATCGTGGAATTGAATTATGGGAGTTGTTGAATGCTTTTCACGAGGGGCTTCATTCTGAAGATGCTCGGGATTTAATGTCTATCACAAATGGTACATTTGGTACGAATTATGAGCAAGACGATTGGGCATTTTTGGAACAAATGGCGGTTACATCGAAGAGGAAGGCTCAATCATCAAGACGAGCACGACCGGTCATTACACGAGCTCCAGTTCATGCGATGGATGATGGTAATGTACAAGCTACAAATCAAGTTTACAATGTTTGTACAAATTGCAATGAGTTAGGGCATACTGTGGATTCTTGCACGGTAACTTTTGAACAAGTGGAGGAAGTGAATGCTATTCAAGGTCAAGGGTTTGGTGGAAGAAATTACAACATGAATTCCAATACCTACCATCCCGGTTTGAGAAATCATCCTAACTTCAGTAATGGGAATCCGGCCAATCAATCCAACCCGAATTTATGTGCCTCGCCAACAATTCAATAGTCAAGGCAATTACTGGGGTGGAAACAATCAAGGTTTCCAAAGGCAATCCCAACAATCAGGTAATGAGCAAGGTGGTTCAGCGGGTCATGTTACCTCAAGCGGGAATGAAGTTATGGATATTCTTATGATGATGCAACAGGAGATGCAAAAGAGAAATCAGTTGGATGATGTTCGGGCCCAAAAAGATGAAATTCGTGACAAGGCCATTAAATCTTTGAGCATCCAAATGGGCCAACTCGCAACAGAAGTAGCAAACTTGAAGAAGAACAAAGGAGAGCTGCCAAGTGATACTGTGGTGAATCCTAATCACCAATCTAGTTCCAAGAGCCCAAAACAAGTACACATTAATGCTTTGGAATTCACATCTCAGGTAAGTGTTCCTTTGTTAGATAAATTACCCCTAAAACTCCCGGATCCAGGAGTGCCCTTGATTCCAATTCATATAGGAGACCTTAAAATTGACCGGGCACTTTTAGATCTAGGAGCATGTGTTAGCATCCTCCCGGGCATTTATATGACAAATTTGATTTTGGTCCATTGAAATATGTTGATACTATAATAATGTTGGCTAACCAAACACCCATTAGGCCCAGGGGTATGCTAACAGATGTCATTGTAAAGATGAGAGATTGCTACTACCCAGTGGATTTTCTGGTACTGGATTACACTTCTTCTATTGAGAATGCACCACATTCAGTCAACTTGGGTAGGCCGTTTCTAGCTACTGCACAGGCAGTCCTAGACTGTGAGCTAGGAATGGTGAACATGAAGTTTGGTGAGAAGGTTTTGAACTTAAATATGTTTTCTATTATTACTAACCCTTCCATCAAGGAAGCATGTTTTGCTATTGACATGTTAAAGGAAGTGAAAGAGGTTGCAACCAAAGAAAAGAAGAGAAAGAGGAAGAGAAGAGCGAAGAAAAAGAAGGTGGAGAAGACGGTTGAACAAACTGAGATGGATAGTGAAGGTAAGAAGACTGGATGCAGCACACTTGTTGCACAAGTGTAGGGATGCGGGAAGGTGTGTCAAGTTTCCCGGCAAGAGTTGAAACACTCCACAAGGCCACCATAAGTCAAGCTATTCAGGTTGCATCTTCTCTTGTACAGTTTGTTTCTTGTTTTCTTTTGAGTAGTTCGGTTGGGTGGTAGGGTGGAGTTTATGATATGTTAATGTTTATGTGTCGGGATTGAATTAAGGAGGTGTTAGTATCATAAAAACAAAAAAATATATTTTCAATTTTGTGAGTCTTTTGTTTTGTTTATTTTGTTCCTTTCAAAACCATACATTGGGGACAATGTATCTCAAGTGTGGGGATGAGGGGAATTTTTAATGTTTTTTTTAAAAAAAAAAATTCAAGCAAAACATTGTGAGAATTTGAACACCTTGGATTAACTCCGAATGATGCATCGGCAACCTTTAATCATTCTTATTCTTGGTGAGAGTTGAAGCCACACTAATAAATAGATAATATTTATCTTTGATGAGAGTGGCAACAGGTGGGGGTGCATTAGAACTTGTGCTTGAATACGATTCGAGACTTTAGTTGGATATGAATGTGAAAAGAATAAGGGCATGCAGGTAGCCTCGTCTTTGATGTGTGCGAGTGTGGGATTTGGGGGGTTGGACCTCATAAATTATATATATGAGCTTGGTTGCGAGAGGGGCGGGGGTTTGGACATTTAGTTGCCCAATTTTGTGCCTAAAAACCTATCGTTTCTTACCCCTTAGCTAGTTACTTCAAAATTTACTTAACTTGACTTAGTCTTATAGTGTTAATAGTTGTTTAGTAATTGTAATCATCTTCAATGCTATATTGAAGGTTTGCGTGAAGATTTCATGTTTGTTTTATTGTTATCAAAGAAAAAAAAAATTAAATATAGATAAAAATTTTTGAAAAAGCGATGAAAAAAAAGAGAGAAAAATGAAAAGAAGAAAAAGAAAGAGAAAAAAAAGGGGGGGGATTGAAGTTGAGTACCTTGTTTATAGTATTAGGTTTGGTAGTTAGATGTTTATGTTATTGTGTAATAAAAGACCAGGTTAAGTTTTCGCTTCTACATATATATTCCATTTCCTACCCATACACCTAGCCACGTTACAACCTTGAAGTCCCTTTGATATGCATTCATGTTTGGCAATTGTTAAGAGAAGGGTCGATTTAGGTACAAGTTATAGTTGTGAAACCGCCGTTTGCCTTTTGTGTGTCTAGCTCATGGATGCTAGTGCTTACTCGTTGTCGAGAGGAGACACATAGCGAGGGGTGTGTCATTTTGGTTGTTACGAAGGGGTTAGTAAAAAGTATTACATGTTTATGCTTGGGTTACATTGATCGCTTGTGTGAAATTGATTTGATGTGTTGCTTGGGACAAGCAACGGTTAAGTTACGGTACCTTGATGGAAGGGTTAGTAATAATAGAAAACATATTTAAGTTCAAAACCATCTCACCAAACTTCATGTTCACCATTCCTAGACTGTGAGCTAGGAATGGTGAACATGAAGTTTGGTGAGAAGGTTTTGAACTTAAATATGTTTTCTATTTTTACTAACCCTTCCATCAAGGAAGCATGTTTTGCTGTTGACATGTTAAAGGAAGTGAAAGAGGTTGCAACCAAAGAAAAGAAGAGAAAGAGGAAGAGAAGAGCGAAGAAAAAGAAGGTGGAGAAGACGGTTGAACAAACTGAGATGGATAGTGAAGGTAAGAAGACTGGATGCAGCACACTTGTTGCACAAGTGCGGGGATGCGGGAAGGTGTGTCAAGTTTCCCGGCAAGAGTTGAAACACTCCACAAGGCCACCATAAGTCAAGCTATTCAGGTTGCATCTTCTCTTGTACAGTTTGTTTCTTGTTTTCTTTTGAGTAGTTCGGTTGGGTGGTAGAGTGGAGTTTATGATATGTTAATGTTTATGTGTCGGGGTTGAATTAAGGAGGTGTTAGTATCATAAAAACAAAAAAAAAATATATTTTCAATTTTGTGAGTCTTTTGTTTTGTTTATTTTGTTCCTTTCAAAACCATACATTGGGGACAATGTATCTCAAGTGTGGGGATGAGGGGAATTTTTAATGTTTTTTTTAAAAAAAAAAAATTCAAGCAAAACATTGTGAGAATTTGAACACCTTGGATTAACTCCGAATGATGCATCGGCAACCTTTAATCATTCTTATTATTGGTGAGAGTTGAAGCCACACTAATAAATAGATAATATTTATCTTTGATGAGAGTGGCAACAGGTGGGGGTGCATTAGAACTTGTGCTTGAATACGATTCGAGACTTTAGTTGGATATGAATGTGAAAAGAATAAGGGCATGCAGGTAGCCTCGTCTTTGATGTGTGCGAGTGTGGGATTTGGGGGGTTGGACCTCATAAATTATATATATGAGCTTGGTTGCGAGAGGGGCGGGGGTTTGGACATTTAGTTGCCCAATTTTGTGCCTAAAAACCTATCGTTTGTTACCCCTTAGCTAGTTACTTCAAAATTTACTTAACTTGACTTGGTCTTATAGTGTTAATAGTTGTTTAGTAATTGTAATCATCTTCAATGCTATGTTGAAGGTTTGCGTGAAGATTTCATGTTTGTTTTATTGTTATCAAAGAAAAAAAAATTAAATATAGATAAATTTTTTTGAAAAAGCGATGAAAAAAAAGAGAGAGAAAAATGAAAAGAAGAAAAAGAAAGAGAAAAATAAAAAAAGAGGGGGGGGGATTGAAGTTGAGTACCTTGTTTATAGTATTAGGTTTGCTAGTTAGATGTTTATGTTATTGTGTAATAAAAGACCAGGTTAAGTTTTCGCTTCTACATATATATTCCATTTCCTACCCATACACCTAGCCACGTTACAACCTTGAAGTCCCTTTGATATGCATTCATGTTGGCAATTGTTAAGAGAAGGGTCGATTTAGGTACAAGTTTATAGTTGTGAAATCGCCGTTTGCCTTTTGTGTGTCTAGCTCATGGATGCTAGTGCTTACTCGTTGCCGAGAGGAGAGACATAGCGAGGGGTGTGTCATTTTGGTTGTTACGAAGGGGTTAGTAAAAAGTATTACATGTTTATGCTTGGGTTACATTGATCGCTTGTGTGAAATTGATTTGATGTGTTGCTTGGGACAAGCAATGGTTAAGTGTGGGGATGTGACGGGTTGTTCAAGGAACAACCCTTTTATGATGTTAAAACGCGTAACATTCTCTCATTTAATCATGTAATTATCTTGATTAGATAACTACAGTTGCTTATGTTTCAGGTATCTTGGGAGCTAAAAATGGAGAAAACATTGCTAGCATGGAACGGAGTAACGTGTGTGGAACGAAGAAAAGAAAATAAAAATGTCCAAGCTCCACCATACCTTACGGTGGCCACCGTAAGGTACGGTAGACCTCTGAAGTTTTCCACCGTATCACAGAAGGTTTCCACCGTACTAGTCCTGTGGCTACCGTAACTTACGGTGGCTACCGTAAGTTACGGTGGCCGCTGACGAAAAAGTGCAATTTGCCATAATAAAATGCTTGAGTGGTTCCTTTTGCTGGAAAGCTGGATCTGACGACTTTTGGGGCAGAAAGAGGGGAATTTGGTCTGTGATTGCTAGTTTAAAAGGAGGGGAAAACAATGGATTTGGGGGATCAAATCCTTTGAACATGAACCATTGTGTGAAGATGAAGATTCAAGTCATGTTTGGCTAAACTTGTGGTGATCATCCTAGATGTAAGGTTTGCTTTTGAAACACTATGTTTGTGCTTGAATTTCTAGAATGATAACTTTGAATGGTTTGTTTGAGTTATTATGGTGTTTGGATATTTGTTTGTAAGTTGTTGATTGTTGTTTGATGTTAACCCAAACCATAAGTTCTTGGTGCCACGGGCAATCGAGATTTCATGGGAGGGATTAAGGTTGGATAATTGTCAATTGATCATCGAGTAACAACCTCGCATTTTACAATCCGAGTACTTAGTTCTCTTTCATCACAAACGACTATTCAAGCACGAACCATGTCTATGTGGTTCTTTCTAGTAAGCATAAACATAAGTGTGGATTAAAACCTGAAATCTAGGGTGATCACTTGTTCTTAATCTGTTACAAAGGTACGTTGTGATTTGAAATATATTTAGTGTTATTAGTTCTTAAACCAAAACAATCCAATTCTTGATATTTACTTTATTGTCATTTTAGAACAATTGTAGTTATTTTACAGGACTATAAGATAAACACATATTCCACAAACTCCCTGTGTTCGATACCCACTTACCGCTAGCTAATTAGTAGTACTTGGTTTTAAATTTGATTGAGACTTCGACCTCACGTCAAATTTTGGCGCCGTTGAAACTTCAATTGTGTGAAATTGATTGAAACTTCAAGGGTTAGGGTCTACCGTACCTTGATTGTTTTGATTGAGACTTCCAATAGACCTTGGTGTTGAGTCGGTGTCCCTTGATTGTTTTGAGAACGAATCACCCAACTCCGCACCCATTAGAGGAACGAATAACACTAAGGATGTGAGGAAATCTCTTCTGTCTGTAAAGCCTCCTAAACTACAAAATATTTGCCTACAAACTAGTATGCTCCCCTCTTGGTTCTCATACCCATCATAAAGCATAATGATATTTCGCAAACAATCATTCACAAAGTAGCTTTGAAGTTTGTACAAAGATTTTTCCATTATATTTTACTCGGGTAAACAAAATGACACTATAGTTACACTTATTATTACATTACATGATATTAATTTAGCAAGTGAAATGAATATTGGTTTTGTCGTCTTATTTTGGCCACAAAACTTTTGTTTTTGTTACCCTTGCTCAGGTTAATTTATAAGGAACGAGTCTCCGAAGATATGAGGTTTCTGAGGGTTTCGCCGGGTGTAGGCGGTCGGCTCTTGGTTTTGCAAGTTGTGTTAGTAGTAATAGTTAGCATCAACGATCGATAGCCAATGACGATGAATAAAGATGTCGCGTTTAACTGTGTGTCTGCAGCCACTAACAGTTGTTTTGGCAGGGTATACGAGTGTTTGAAGCCACAACTTTTGTTTCTGAGCCCTTTGATAAGGAAATATATTGTTGCTTAACCCCGCCGCAAAGCACGGGTAGATACTACCTAGTTAAAACATATTTTCCAAGAAAACAAAAAACAAAAAAGCCTTTTCATTCCTCTTTATATAAGGATGGCTTAATTTTGTTTATAATAATTATTTTATTGGTGTTTTTTTTTTATATTTAATCCTGTTATAAACTGCATAGGTTGACGACTGAAATTATATATGATATTTTTGTATCAAATTTTGTAATATTTCTAAATAATTTGAATGGTTTTTAAATTTTTCTATTGTTTAAAAATGGAGCTCTAAGAAAAGCATTTCATGAGAATAGGATGCTTAATATGTTAGTTAAAAAATAAATTCGAAGCACAAAGAATTAAAAATAATAAAGACGACGTATGAGCATCACTAGCTATAAAAGGTCTATACATTTCTAGTTTCTTTAATTCATTGGTCATGGTAACATATAAATTTATTTTATAAATAAATCATTAGAAAAAGAAACTTTACTTAAAACAATTAGAAATCACTTTATTCCATATATTTCGATAGTGATCTTCTCAAACCCCTTGAAAATAAATTACGAATTTAAATAACGATAATGATAATTTTCAAAGTAACATTATTTTGGGTTTTTTGTTGATGACGAATTCCAAATGTAAGCTTTCATAATGAAATAGAAAACATGATCACATGATAAAGATTATTCTGAATGATTTGGGGAAAAAATGCAAACAAATAAATTATTTTTTGGAATTTAAGATGATTAATTAGATATAATATTCTTTGTTTTTGTGGTGCTAAGGATTCCTTCTAATCATAATCTCATTGACCCTATTATCATTGTTGAGTGTGGGAAACAAATTCCACTCACCCCACAATTGCATTTCATCATCTTAATATGTTTTTGGTATGGTCCATTAATTTTCTTTCTTGTTTAAGGGCATAATGTGTACTTTTTATATTTATAATTGACATTCCGCAAAATCCGAAACCATTTTTGGGTATATGATAGGTGATTGGTTTCTTAAACTTACCTGTTCTATGTTTGTTACGTATGGAAAAAGACAATCTTGTTTTACATGTGTATTAAAAGTTATTGGTTTTTATACACAGTGTGTTTTTATTTCCATAACAAAAACAATGTAAATTGTCTTGTCTGTGGACATACGAGCTAAGTGAACCTCTAGTTGGACTTAGTTTGATTTAAAAGAGATCAATTTCCACTCATTGTGTGTCCAATCTTTAAAGCCTTGCCTTCGAACTTAACTTATGGATGATTTAATAATGGTTGGAGCTCAACTTATTTATTATTTATTAATGTAGTAGTCTAGTACCCCGTGTATTACATTACACGGGTTGAGTAAATAAAGTATTAAATAATTTGTAATAATAATTTTAAACATAAAAAGTAATATTTTTATATAAGGTCTGATTGATTTATATATAAGTAAGTGCTTCAAGTAAAACAAATATAATATCATTTTAAACTTTCGTTTTATAAAATTATTTTTTATTACTTTTTAAAAACATTTTGTTTTGTTAGTAGTTTTATTTTTTTAATTATTCTTGTAAAACTAAAGAAAACAATTTTAAAAATAGATTATATCTTTCAAAAAGTTTTTTGTTTAAGAACATTTTCGTATCTTTTTGTACTTTAAGAGTGTGTTTCTAATAAAAAATACGTTTTTTAATTTTTACAATATTTTTTTAATATAAAAAAATTTTAAATAATATAATTACTATATATTATTATCATTTATTATGAGAGAGAGTGGCAAAATTATAATGAGAAGATCTAATATCATGACAAAGTTGTATGATAAAACTTTTTTTTATTATATACAATAGATGTAGTTATGCTTCATATATAATTATAATTTTTTTACATTTAGCATCATATAAATAATTATAATATATATTATATTATATTAATATTATTATATGTATATCATGCAATAGGGCAGTTTAGACTTGAGACCCTAGTAAAGTTCAGTGAGCTCTAGTTTAAGCTTTAGCTTCCTTCGATCTTGTTTAAGCTTGACTCGTCTTAGTATTTTAGGAAATTGGTCTTAAATAATTCGCGAGCGGCTCAACTCATTAATAAACGATTCGAGAGGCCAGAAGCGTTTTTTTGTGGTGTTTTCAAGGTTTACAGTACTACTAAACATATTTTTCTCTCTATTTATCTTTGTTTATTGATAAGTTAGTTATACTTATAGTCATGCTTAATGATTTTATTGGATTGCTTATGTTTTTTCCCTTTTTTTCCTTTAAAAAACAAGTTTCTTTTTTTATTTAGCACACTCTAGCTTCTATAAAATAAAATAAATAGTTGGGTGGATGACATGATTTTATTAAAATAACATAATCTAAAGGAGAAAGTTGTCTCAAGTAAGGGCCACAAAATTTAAAACCAAGAGCATGCACAAATTAAATACAATAAAAAAGTTAATTTGAAGGTGGTAATCTAGGATTCTATGTTAAAATAACATTGCAGTGAAGAATAAAATCATGCCTAAACCCTACTTATACCTCTTATCACTTAATCATTTGGTCTTCCACTAATTACAAAGTTCAAGAAACTTGGTTTAGTAACAACTTTAACAAAAAGAAGGATTCAAACACATCATGAGGTGAATGGAATGGATGACTACCTTAATTGTGACCTCTACCAATCTTTAATCAAACCAAGGCATGGCAAAGAGTGTGTGGAGTATTATGATTGGAAATGATTGCTTCACTTCTAACAATACTAGTGGACTATATATGTAAATAGAAACAACTTTGTATGTTATGTATATAATAAATAGTTATATTTATCTTTGAAAAGATACTTTCTCAATCATTTTATGACTAAAGTATAAATGCTTTGTTGTTACACATCGACTAACTTTTCACAAGTTACCAATTTTTAGTATGGTATGAAGTTATAAATTACCATTGATAAATTGTGATAATCAACCATATACAATTTCATGTTATTTTAATGAAGGAGACCATTCAAAAAATAAAAACAAAACAAAGAATAAACATGAGATTCCTAATAACATGGAATAGTAGTTTATGTAGTAGTGGTGGTGGGAGTCAATAGTCAAAGAGACAAAGGGTTGGGGGTAGTATGAAATTATGGAAAAGTTGAGCAAAATTTTGGTGCTAAGTGAGATGGAGGCCCCCTTCCACACTCAACAAACAACATTACTTCTATGATCATACCTAAAATCACATTTATTTTCTTTTCATTAAAAACAAATTTCACACTTTTACCATCTTATATATCTTTTGCTTGTATTTAAATATTAAAGTTATAATATTACGAGTAAATAAATGCATTAATGAAAATATACATGACATGATTTCACTTTGATAACGTTTACAACACTTTGCATCTTGTGATGTTATATAATATAGAATATTTCTACAATAATATATATTTTAAACATATATTCCCACCATGGTGAATTGCAACTTTTCACCAACATTTAAATTATGAAAGTATTGTCACCAACTTCTAATAATATATAGCTTTAGTCTTATTAGAATATAGATAATAAACTGTATTTATAAATTCGATCAGTTAAAAATTAAAAATATTTATAAAGAAAGAACATTAAAATGATAGTTACTAACTTACTATTTTCGAACAAACATAAATTGTTATTTTTAAAAGAATTAATGTATGTATGTGTGTATGTAATGACAATAATAAATACAAAAGTATATCACATATTTATTAACCTGTCTAGAATAAGAATATCTACCCTCTCTACAAATTTAATAACATGCTTAGCATGTGCAGAGAGAATTTAATAACCATACCTGTCACAAAAGTAAAATTAACGGGTAAGGTTTTAAATATTGGTTATAGAAAAGTAAAATTGGATTTCTTTTACTAGGTTTTGATCTTTATAAATCATATTTTCAGGTTGAAATTTACGTGAGATAAAAATAAAACACAGATATTTTAAGCTTATACCTCTCGTACATTACAATCACTTACCCCATGTGTAATCGGCTAGTTATAATGGGCATACAGTGTTGTCACATAGCTATTATGTAAACATGAATGTTTCTGGCTCTCACACTCACTAAAGATGTATAGATATTCAATAAGTATTTATTAATTTATCATCAATTATATTTATACATATAGTTTTCTTATAACAATTGCTTCTAAACTCATACTTATTACAAAAAGAAAAGATAAGCAAAACATTGATATTAAGATTATTTCTTTTAAGCATTAAGAACTAAAGAATTTCCTAATATTATTACATGCATTATTTGTTTCTAATTTCTTTTTTTCATATTCTTAGATTTTCATGATTTCATCCCGTTAAATTATTGGTGTTAATCCAAAGCAGTTTTACATCTGGATTCCTTTGTTTTTCTCTTTGACTCGAGTTTTAATGATGTTCTTTTACATACTCTCAGTATAGTATACAAAGTTTCTGTCACATCCCGACCGACGGCGGAATCATCGGAGCGGACGAGGGAATGATTGATTGTTCATAACTCATGATTGTCTAATAGTGATAATAATATTAAAATCAGATTACAGGATAACATGAATTTAACAGATACAAATACAACAGTTAAAGTCACAAATAGTAATTGTCTTTTGTTTTGACTAAGTCCGGGTCTTATATGAGCATGTAGAAGTCCACTAACTTACTTAACCTGAAATCATGTGAGAAAATAAAGTCAGCTAACGAATTAGCTGGTGAATAATCACAGTTTTGAGTATACATATAGATTGATTGATTGATTGAGAATAATCCAATTCACAAGGTAACGTTAAGACTTATATTGCAATAGTAAAGCATATAGATAAACCGACACAATAACAACCCCTTGACTTGACACTTGCATATAATAGACTTCACACATACACCATAGATTAACTCCTGCCTCTGGCACAATCACCACTCGACTATTCATATGGGGTGGGTTATCCAAACCAGTAGATCTACCATTGATACCAGGATTGATTGATTGATTGAATTAGGGTTTTACTGTCGTCCAGTTTATCACAGTATGTTCACATAATTGCAAGTAATAACATAACCTGTCTTGAATTGAATTTAGAATGAAATAACAATAGAATATCATGATTGAATATATTGTATCACATGATTTCCCCCAAATAAGAAATGATATAAAAAGGGGATATGAATACTCACTTGATTGATGTGATTTGAATTTGGACGTGATAGATTAGACACCTATGATTTCCTTATGATTAAACCTAAGGAACGGTGCCTCGAATTAGAATAATAATACTAATGTGAGAATTTGGGAATAGGTTGGGGTTTCCATTGGGTTTTGAATGGTAGTTTAAATAAATTAATTTTATTTGGTTTGAATGTCTTGAAATAAAATGAATTTATTGAATGTGATTACGTTTAGAATTTAATAAATGTATTTGTATCAATACTCGTAATTGTTTGGTTTATTATTAAAGTGTGGAAAAATAAATAATTAATTTTATTAATTAATTATATGATATAATTAATTAAAATATTTAACTATTTAAGTAACACAAAACGACTTTTTGTAATTAATCTGTAAATCTATAAAACATATATAATTGTAATTATTTGAATAAATTAAAAGTAATATAGTGTCGAATAATAATTTAATAAATTAAATTATTATTAAAAGTTCACTTTCGTATAAATAATTTTGTGATATTTGTGATTTTTATTTATTTAAAACATTTAATAAAATAGATAAAATGTGAAAATTAAACTTCAGAAAATAATTAAGTTGTTTAAAAATTTTAATGTTTGTAAAAATATTTTTATGATTTTTAGGAATTTTTTTGGAATTTTTAAAGGCTTAAAAATGGCTCAAAAAAATTAACGAGGTTGCCCGGGGTCGAACCCGGGACCTCTCGGATGATTGGAGACATGGGAACCGGTGAGCCAAACGCCTAAGCCGCGTTTAAGTGCAGTTCCAAATTATTTTAAACAACACTTCAATCCAACCCCAATTCCATTCGAGCCCTAGTTCGAATCCCACCAAATTGAACGCGAATTCGATTATGATAGTATCTAAAATCATAGGGCTTTGATTGCCCGTGTATAATCGAGTATGTAGGTGTGTCGAATTACCTATATGGTGATCGATTGAGGTTTACCCAATGAAGAACAGGTCCGCGACCTCGTGATGATCGATGGATGCTCAAACCACGATTATAATCAAATTAAACTTAGAGGAAGCTTAAGATGTTGATATTGATGAAAAGCCCTATGGTAATTTCGATTGAAATTGGTCGGAGATGGGATTTCAAAGAGGTCGCAGGTCCGCGATCGACATGTGTGTTCGAGAGGGTGATTTGGCTCGTTTTGAACGAAATTGATTCCATAGGAGGGTTTTAAATGTCCCTAAATTCGTTAGTGCTCGATTAATTTGAGTATTAAAATCCCAAATGCCCGATTTTGCTCCTCTTGTTGGCCGACCGTGGGTAGTGAGGCGGTGGTGTGTGGGCTCGACGACAGGGAAGAAAGGGGGGTGGGGTTGGGATTTTTAAAATGTTACCAAATTGGTCCCTGTGGTTTATGATTTCTTTTATTTTATGTTAAAAGTTAGTTTTTTTTAAGTTTTATAAATTACACAATACCCCCTGGACATTATTATTATTATTATTATTATTATTTATTATTATTTTTATTATTATATATATATATATTTTTACCACAAATACGCGATGTTACAGTTTGTTTGCACACGCTCACTGTGGTTGACTCACGCCAAATGGCGCGGTGTGTCATTAGCGTTGCCACTATTGTCACACACATGGACTTATGCACACTTGTCTCCTTGTTGCTTTCTAGGTAATTTTGTTTTGTACATAAACTAGACTTTATATAATATATCCAATTCTATTTATGTAGCATAAGACTATTATAGTTTTGAATTTGTTTACATGTGCATATTTTTAAATGATTAGTCGTTGTGACCTTATATTCTCGCTTTATGATAAATTTTGTTATGATGTATAATATGTGTACATTACTAATGCTTTATTATTTTTTTCAAATTAGTAGAGAGTCGTTCCGATGCACACATATACATTAAAACGACATCTCCCACTATATTGAAGCTTTACCCAACCTCTCTCCTTCTTTCATTATTTTCTTTTGCCACCAACATGGCTAAGCCACACAACACTCTGATTTTCAACCTCACGGGTGGGGTGAGGTTGCCACACGGTACCGTCTCACCATGCCGCCCTACCACACCAATGCCACACCCATTGCCCTTACACCATGAGGTATACACTCGCTTCACCATTCAACATCATTAGCATAAATTTCACCTCATCTTTGAACCAAAAAATACCCACTAATAGCCCATCATTTATCATTTATTATTTTTAATTTTTTATATATATAAGAGAGAGAGAAAGAGAGAGAGAGAAAACCGGACTCTCGTTATTGTTGTGGCGATGGTTTATCGCACAACCTTGGATCTTACAACACTAAAAGAGTGTAAAATATATTAGCCAATTTTCACAACCGTACGAAGAAGTATCTCGATGACCTTATCACAAAACCTACGATCTATCATCATCAAAATCGAGAAAATTGATATATAATTTGTCTTAGTAAATTTTCATCGTTACAAATGTTGATGATGTGAGTGTGTTGGAATGGTAATTCAAGGGTTTAAATGTTAAATATTATGTTTGATTTCTAGTGTTTATGCATTTGATTATGTTGAATAGGTTAACTAGGAGTTTGAAGTGATTTTGTAGGTAAAATAACTAAGTTGGAAGCTTACATGGTGAAACAAGGCATTGGAGGGGTCAAGAAACAAAGATTTAAAGTGCAGCAGAAAAATTTCTACAGTAGCCTACTGTAGCCACCGTAGGCTACGCCAACATCAGCAAAAAAACAACAGAAAACACCTCAGCGTAGGCTACGCTAGCTGGCATAACAGCTATAAAATCACGTTTTTGTTAGGTTTCACCCACCACTTACCCCCTATTTGATCTAGGACGATTGGAGACGATTTTGGGAGTTCCTAGACCTGAAATTCACCATTCTACATCATTCTAACACCATTCAATTATTCGATATGCAAATCAACAACGGTTTTGAAGATCATTCAAGGACAATGAGCGGCTAGTCTTCTCGTGATCTACTTCAGGTAATAGGTTTGGTGTGATTAGGTTTTCGCTGTGTTTGACTTGTGTTGGGATTGAACTTTAGAACCCGTTAAGTTCTTTGATAAGTTTAACTCGTGTTTTGATTATTTAAACAATTGTTTGGTTAATCATTATTTGAATATTATATGATATTACGCGAATTATATGGTTGTAGAGTTTTAGTTGTCAATTGAATTGGTATTGTGTATTAAGACCCACTAAGTCTTGATTATCAATATCACTTAATCATTACACACATAGAATCCACATTAAGGATTTTCCACCAAGTTGGACTCAACAGTTACCGAAATCCAAACCTTAATCCCGGAGTGGATTACTCTTTCTCATAATTATCTTCTTAATCAAGTTTACTCATTTACAATTTGTTTTCTTAGTTAATTTCTTAATCATTCCAAAAATCCAATTTTTACAGCTAAGAGGCAATAGTTTAAGTAATTTGATAATTTGATTATCCGTTTCTTACAAATCCATTACAACACACCGACCACTAATTTCACGAGGTTCGACAACCCTACTTACCTTAACTAGTTTAAGATGACTAGGAACACACATTTAACATCTTATTTGATTGTTACTTCGACAACGATCACACTCTTACTAAACTTTAAAAATGCATTTAAAAGTTTGCATAACAAAACTCCGTATGTTAAAGTGAATTTATTAAACTCAAAACAATTTTTCATACCGAAAGAGCCATTACAAAACATTAAATAAGTTATAAGTAGTTTAACATATTATATTTCATTGTAAATAACAGTTCATGTTTTAACAAATAAATGTAACAAATTTCCATATAGACACAAAGAAATAAAAATTAAAACTTTTTGAAAGAAAAAAACATTGCTACCTTTTATTTTATTTTATGTTGGATAAACAGATTAAAAGTCTATGTAACATCAGTTTCATTTACATTAAATAACTGTACAAGATTCTGTCTTATGCAGCCATTATAACAGAAATTTTACAGAGACAAAGAAACATGAAAATAGAGAGCAAATCATCTCACTTTTCCCCCCTGCAAAAAGCCACTCACATTTTCCTCTTTAAAGCTCATCAATGGTGCTTCCAATTTCCCCCAAATTTTCTTCATTCTACAGCAAACTCCTACATTTCTAGAGAGAGAAAGAAGAGAGAGATAGAGAAAGAGTAAGTAACAACAACAAGAATCAAAATTCTCTCTCTGGTATGTCTCGCTCACCCTAATTTCATCATCAACCCTCTGTTTCACTCTGTTATTCACTTAATGTCTCATACACCCATAAAGTTTCGATTTTTCTAAGGGTTTGATTGAGGGTTGTTTAAAGATTATAATCGGTGTTTACTGTTGTTAAAGTTTTGTCAATCTTGGGAACCTGCAATGATCATCACTCATCAGCATCGATTCAGAGTGATATTATTGTTTTGGATAAATATAGCCAAGAACATTCAATTTAATGCCAAAATCACTAATTTTTTTCAAGATTTTAGGGTGCTTTGTACAAGTGTTAGCAGACATCTACGTGTAACATACTGATTTTAAGTTTTTTTTGTATTGATTGCTTGCATTGATTCAAATGTTTCTGCCACCAAACTTAAATAAAGGCAAAGGTGGAGGCTTTTTCTGCTATATTAATGGTGTGTTATGTAATGGTGTTTTCAGTTGCAGATATTTTTGTGAGAAAACAGAAGAAAAATGGTTCCTAATAAGCAAGCTGAAGAAGCCATAGTTCCTGGTGAAATGAAAGGTGCAAATGAGGAAGAACAGAGGGAAGGAGATGAAGGGGTAGATCAGTCAATGTCTGGTTTTAAGAACTTTCTTTGGCATGGTGGTTCTGCTTATGATGCTTGGTTCAGTTGTGCTTCAAACCAGGTAATTTACCAAAACACCCTTCGTTAGCAGAGTTTATTATCTTTTATGGTTATTATTATTTGATTTATCGTTTATCTTTAAGTTTGTTATCTCTGGTTGAACACCAGGATACACGTTTATCAATTATCATTATCATTATCATTAGTTGGTTGACTTTATGATTATTGTTTTTACTGTGAACTCTCTGTATAAAAAGAATTGTTTTTCAGTTAATGAAAGGATAAATCATACATCAATTTGTTTGAATTCTTTCACCCACTAGACCTTGTACTCTCATTACAAAAAAAAATTTTTTTTTTTTTTGTTTTGGATTTCAGGTGGCTCAAGTGCTCTTGACTTTGCCAACATCTTTCTCTCAATTGGGTATGCTTTCAGGAGTCATATTACAAGTGTTTTATGGTATTCTTGGAAGTTGGACTGCTTATCTCATCAGTGTTCTCTATGTGGAGTATAGAACCAGAAAGGAGAAAGAGAATGTCAGCTTCAAGAACCATGTGATTCAGGTTCATATCCATTCTTTTTTACAGTTTAATAACTACATCAGTAAAAAAAAATTAGTAACTGATTATGGGTGTTGACTAAAATCAAGAAAAACTGAAGGAAATGATGTAAATCAATGCAAACAATATGATTTGTTTTCACAAAGTCAAGTGCTTTGTGTTCAGTTTATAATGATTTGGAATCAGGCATTATAGAGAACATTAACTTTGTTCTTTTCTGTGGTTAAAAACTTAAGATACAAAATCCATCTGTTTCCATGACCTTTGTACCATGTGCTTGTGAAGTTGTACTTTAGTTCTAGACAAATGCAATAAACAACTAAAAGCCTAAAACATCATCTAATGCATGTGATACATGCTCCTACATACCCTACATGATTCATTTTCTTATGACATATACATGCCATACATACTTATGTTCATTAGTTTAATGCAGTGGTTTGAAGTGCTAGATGGGCTTTTAGGCCCACAGTGGAAAGCTGTGGGGTTAGCCTTCAACTGCACCTTCCTTCTCTTTGGCTCTGTCATACAACTCATAGCTTGTGCAAGGTCTGCTTATTTTTTTTACCACCATCTACATTTCTTTTAAAAAAATAGTTTTTATGTGATGTTTTGATAATTTGATGTTATATGCAGTAATATATACTACATAAATGATCATTTGGACAAGAGGACATGGACATATATATTTGGAGCTTGTTGTGCTACTACTGTCTTCATACCCTCTTTCCACAACTACAGAATTTGGTCTTTTCTCGGGCTCGGCATGACCACCTACACCGCTTGGTACCTAGCCATTGCAGCCCTGGTCCATGGCAAGGTTGAAGGTGTGGTTCATTCCGGTCCAACAAAGCTGGTTTTGTACTTCACTGGAGCCACAAACATACTCTACACTTTTGGTGGGCATGCAGTCACAGTGTTAGTGATTCGGCCCCTAATGTACACTTTGTTTTCTATCAGTTGAGGATGATAATAATTTGACTTTTTATGTTTTTGCAGTGAAATAATGCACGCGATGTGGAAGCCACGGAAATTTAAGTACATATATCTGTTTGCTACATTATATGTGTTCACTTTAACACTCCCATCAGCTGCTGCAATGTATTGGGCCTTTGGTGACCAACTTTTAAACCACTCTAACGCGTTCTCTCTTCTGCCACGAACTCGTTTTCGTGATGCAGCTGTTATCCTCATGCTAATCCATCAGGTGCGGTTGCTGAAACAGTTAACGACTCACTATGTATTGAACGATTTGGGGGTGTTCATAAATCTTTCTTTTTGCAGTTTATAACATTTGGTTTCGCATGTACGCCACTGTATTTTGTGTGGGAGAAAGTGGTGGGGATGCATGATACAAAGAGCATATGTTTACGGGCATTGGCTAGGTTGCCTGTTGTGATACCAATCTGGTTCCTAGCCATCATCTTCCCGTTTTTTGGTCCAATCAATTCGGCTGTCGGGGCTCTGTTGGTTAGTTTCACCGTTTATATTATCCCTGCTCTAGCCCATATGCTCACTTACCGAAAGGCGTCTGCTCGTCAGGTAAATCATTCCACAGTATCTACAATATCTACCTATGATAATGATAGCAGTAAACAAAGAAACCTGTCAGTTTCGACCCATATACTTATGAATAATTGATGTTTTTATCTTGAAAAATAATTAAGAGGGACCATGTCAACAGTTTGAATGGATTGAAAGTCACTATCTTATTCAAAGTTTAAGATTATTTTTATGTGTAACAATTTTGTTTTTGTATCTGTATTTAAACTTATATTTTCCTATGAAAGAATAAAAAATGTTCTGGTCAGCCCGTTTAAACGTGCACCAAAAATGACTTGTTTCAACCTGATAGCATTTAACAAAGAAACCCATAGATCATCAGACATGCTTTAATCGGTGGTTCAACGACTATGACGTATTGTTGAGTATATGAACATTGGGTTTTTCATAAGCTTCATGTACCAAAAAAAAAACCCAATGCGACCTGAAAATAATTAGAGCACTTCACATGATTAGTTTTGAGACAATGAAATATACCTTGTAAATTAAAATTAAGTTGTAGAAAATGGGTATATGACAAAGGTTGGTGATATTTCATTATCATTGATTTACAAGCTTAGATGCATCAGTCACAATCTTTGCTATTATTGCACTTATATCATTCCTAACAGTTAACATTGAGCTGGGTAACTGACCCACTCATCTTACAAACCTAACATCGAATCTAGCGGCTCACATTAACATTGTTGCTTGCAGAATGCCGCGGAGAAGCCCCCATTCTTTCTGCCAAGCTGGACCGCCATGTACATAATCAACATATTCATTGTGGTTTGGGTTCTTGTGGTCGGGTTTGGGTTCGGAGGGTGGGCCAGCATGACCAACTTCATCAATCAAGTCGACACCTTCGGTCTATTTGCAAAGTGTTACCAATGCAAGCCTCCGCCAACGCCACCTCTTAGTCACTGAGTTTGATGTTTTTGGTTGGTTTGTTGTTTTTCTTTTACATGGTGTTGGTTTTAGTCTAGATATAATATATATGATGTAGTGTGTAAAATGGTCTATGATGAATTTAGTCATGGCTCAAGTATAATACAGGTTTAAATTTACTTTTTGTAGTGAGTTGTGAGTTGTGACTATATTGGCTTAAAGTCGTTTTGATATATTAACTGGTTATTGAATGTGTAGTTAACAAATCATTGGGCCCAATGCTTTTATAGTATAAGGCCCAAATGAAATCTTATATGGTGATCAATTGAGAGATCATGGCTCGAGAAATGGTCTGACATGGACTGAACCGACCCAGGATCTAAATCGAATACGAAGAAAAACAAGGACCATACGATGAAAATACAATGACAAATAACATAATGTCTTATTGTGTTTTTTTTTATCGTAATTATGTTTATATAATTTATAAAATACAATGAAAATATATATTATTATGTACTTTTAATTGTAAAATATAATGATATCTAACAAGTTTATG
Source organism: Flaveria linearis (assembly GCA_024085815.1). NCBI lineage: Eukaryota > Viridiplantae > Streptophyta > Magnoliopsida > Asterales > Asteraceae > Flaveria > Flaveria linearis. Next base: position 5,063,882 of record CM044013.1, read on the forward strand.
TAATCTATAGAAATAATGACGAAAAGTAACATAAAATGATCTAAAATGTAAAACGCATTGATGATTACATATAACAAATTATGTAAAATATGTGACGCAATGAACTGATATTTGACACAATAAACGTTTAAGACACAATAAGCTAACATATTTCTCACATGATTAAAATATCATTCTCTTTAAAACAATAGACTTAAATCTAAAGTCTAAATCCTTAAATCCTTAACCACTAAAAAATCTAAAGTTTTATAACATGTTACTTTTATGACTTTTAAATTTAAAGGTTTTGTTTATCATTAGACTTAAATTCTTAACCACTAAATAACATATTTCTAGGCACTTTTTTACCACTAGATCACATAACCTTTGGTGAACGCAATCTAAGTGTCATGTCACCTTCCACATGATCATTTTTAATACATCGTTATAAATTTGAGTGGTTCTATTCATGCTATAAATAAATCATCTCAATATTTAATATGAAAATATACCTTAACTACATATTCACTGACGAACACGTTCCTTTAGAAATCTCAGTGAATTACCGTTATAACACAAGATTTGGGTAAAGATTTTACCGATAAATATAGATTACGACACGTTAATCGGCTTTATTAGAAAGTATATTATTTCTAATAATATGTCCTCAAACAAGCATCATCGACAAATTAATTACATACAATCTCTATATTGGAGGAGGTGTCATCTTATAGAGGTTCATTCTTCTAGTTACACGAATGAATGTTTCTGGGTGATCAGAGCGGAGACGAATTCCGCCTGGCATCGTTGCCATGCTGGTGGATACTTCGCCCCACGAGCACTATATGTCTAAGAACGAGGATTGATCTAACCAAATTTTTAAAATACCACTAGCACTATATGTCAAAGAAGAGAAAGGATACAACATCCCTCACCGTTATGACCAAAATTAGGGTGGCTTATATGATACAACCATCTTGACCCAACCCGTGAAGACTCAATCAAAGGACGCATACCATGTTTTATCATGCTTACTCCACTATTTATTCTCCATGATGTGTTTATGTTTTCTTTTATGCATATGTTATGTTTCATTACTCACTTAGTGTTGCTACACAAATCCTAATCCAGTGATTAAGATTTGAGGAGCAGTGCTCAGCTTATCACCAGGACTACAATATGAGATGCTGGATTATGGGAGGAATGTTTTTATGGTTTTTTCTGTTGTGTGTTTTCAATGCTTTGGAACTTCTATTTATAATGCTTGCTGGTGTTGATTGTAATTCAACAGATTGTTAATTCTGGAAATGTCAAAGTCTAGCATCTGTCTGCATTTCCTTGGACAGAAGATTCTGTGCTTTTTTGGTGCAAAGGGTTTTTTGCTTAGAATTAATGTCTTTTGTCTTCTTAGTTGACTAAGGCACTTCTAGTTTCCTTAGCTTAGTCAGGGTTTGTCTTTATTTGCTTTGTTTCCTTCTGCACTGACCAGAATCGTTGATCCACCAATGAGCGTTTTGTTTGCCTGTGATGTGTTTTTTAACACTTAGGATTGTTGGGGACTTGTTTTTCATACGTTGCTGTGGTTTTTATTGCAGTGTGCCGCGGCTGGGGCCTGTGCCGCGGCTTGGCCTTTGACTTGCCCTTCAGGGCCGCGGCTTGGTCTTGCTTCGGAGGGATGTGCCGCGGCTGGGCTTTGGCTTGCCCTTTAGGGCCGCGGCTTGGTCTTGCTTCGGATGGATGTGCCGCGGCTGGACTTTTGCCCTTTAGGGCCGCGGCTTGGTCTAGCTTCGGAGGGATGTGCCGCGGCTGGGGGTCTCATGCCGTGATGGGAGCTTGTTAATGTCGTGGAGGGGTGTTACCTCCTCATGTCCCCCCAGTCCAATACAGTGGTTTTTGCCACGGTATTGGAATAAAAAGTCACATCCCTTACAATTTTATTTATTATTATTTTTTCCCTCTTTCTCTTTTTTTTTTTTTTTTTTGAAATCACCAATCGATTTGACCCTTCAACCCTAGGGCGGCGCTAGCCCTGTCGACATGACCCCTTCCTTGACCGATGTGACCCTGCCTTGGGCCGATTTGACCCTGCCTTGGGCCGATTTGACCCTCCTGTTCCTCAGAAGAAGGCGTAGTTTGGTGCTTGTTTTTATGTTATTATGCTTGATTGTATGGACTTTGTCGTTTGTCAACTTTTGTTTGAAGCACTGTATTTGGCAACTATCCGATGTAGCTCTTTTGCCTCTTATTAGTTTGAATGCTTATTATCTGTGCGGTTTTTGTTTTTTCACGTGTGAGTAGGGTTGCAGATTATATTATCGTGCATACAAGATGTCTGAAATATTATAATCAAGTTTTTGTATTGATATGAACAGCAGTGATCCAAATGATCCCACTGATCAAATCACAAGGGTTCAAATGTAGCAACAAATTCAAGCTCTTGCTTGTTTATTACTAATGCAAACAACTCGACTCGACTTACCACACAGCCATACCCAACAAGCCGCGGCTCGTCTAGGGGGGTATGGGGGTCGGTTTTGTCCACATCATTTTCCACCCCAGCCACGGCTTACAGCCAGTGGGGGGTTAGTTTTATTTTGCCCATGGTTACTTTCCACCCCAGCCGCGACTTATGGCCGGGGGGTTGTTTTCGTCTTCGCCATAGCTGCCGTCCACCCCCAGCCGCGGCTTATAGCCGGGGGGGGGGGGGTTGTTTTTATCTTGGCCATAGTTGCCTTCCACCCCCAGCCGCGGCTTATAGCCGGGGGGGTTGTTTTCACCTTTGCCCTAGTCGTTATTTCCCCTCAGCCGCGGTACTGAGGGTTCCGATTTGACCAGTTGAATCTGCTTTTCTTGGTTTCGCTTTCTCGCATGTAAACTTGGTTGCTTGTTTATTTTTAAACACGTGAGCTTGGCAATTTGCTCGTTTTTTAAACGTGTGGGCTTAATGGCTTGCTCGATTTTAAACATATGAGCTTGGTGACTTGCTCGGTTTTCTTAAACGTATGAGCTTGGCGACTTGCTCGTTTATACGAGCTTGGTGACTTGCTCGTTTTTCTTAAACATATGAGCTTGGCGACTTGCTCGTTTATACGAGCTTGGTGACTTGCCCGTTTACACGAGCTTGGTGACTTGCTCGTTTTTCTTAAACATATGAGCTTGGCGACTTGTTCGTTTATACGAGCTTGGTGACTTGCTCGTTTACACGAGCTTGGTGACTTGCTCGTTTTATTCAAACACATGAGCTTGGTGACTTGCTCATTTAATCTTAAACAAATGAGCTTGGTGACTTGCTCGTTAATACGAGCTTGGTAACTTGCTCGTTTATACAAGCTTGGTAGCTTGCTCGTTTATACGAGCTTGGTGACTTGCTCGTTTTATTTAAACATGTTAACACAGGCGCTAAGCGATTTGATGTAAATTCTGGCATATTGGCATGCCTTCTTATAATGGAAAATTGAATTACATCAAGAAGGTACATCTATTACATATAGCATTTTTGGAGCTGAGCACCGTTCCACGTGCGTGGAACCGTTTTCCCGTCCAAGTGACTGAGCTTGTAAGCCCCATTTTCTCCTGCTTCCGTGACTATGTATGGTCCTTCCTATCTGGGGCCCAGCTTACCTTGTTCTTCTACCTGGCTTGCCTCGTTACTGCGTAGGACGTAGTCCCCTTCTTTGAAAATCTGTTTTTTGACCTGAGAGTTGTAATACTTTTCGACCTCCTTCTTGTGTCTAGCTTCTTTGATCGCAGCCATCATTCTCCGTTCTTCCAGCAGTTCCAGATTTAACCTCAGCTCCCTATCGTTATCAACCTGGCTAATCTGCGCAACTCGAGCGGTTTGCATTCCTACTTCCGCTGGGATCATGGCTTCCGAGCCGTATGTCAAACTAAATGGCGTTTCCCCATGGCTCGTTTTAGGCATGGTTCGGTGTGCCCAGAGGACGCAAGGTAATTCTTCCACCCAACATTTTCCCTCCAACCCTAGCCTTGTCTTGATCCCTTCCACGATGCTGCGATTGACCCTTTCCACTTGACCGTTGCCTTGAGGATGGGCGACGGAGGTGAAAATCTGTGTGATCATCAGCTCCTGACACCATGACCTAAATGGGTTGTCTGCGAACTGTTTACCGTTGTCCGTTACGATGAATAGTGGCAGACCGAACCGGCACACTATATGCTCCCACACGAATTTTTTCACCTGCTGCCCTGTGATGGTTAAAGCCTTCGCCTCCACCCACTTTGTAAAGTAATCCACGGCCACTAAAAGGAATTTTGCTTTCCCTACTGAGGCTGGAAAAGGTCCTACAATATCCATTGCCCATTTCTGAAATGGCCAAGCCGATGTAACCGGGATCATGTCGTTCTTGGGTCGGTGGCACATGGGAGCGTGTCTTTGGCAACTTTCACATTTCTGGATCTCATTTACCGCACTCTTATGCATACCGGGCCAGTAATATCCAGCCCCCATCGCCTTGGCTACCACCATCCGCGGTCCGGCGTGTATGCCACAGATTCCTTCATGTATTTCTCGGATAACGTAGTTGGCTTCTTCCGGTGTTAAGCATCTTAGTAGCGGTCCCATGAACGATCTTCTATACAAGATTCCCTGCTGTAATTCGTAATGCAATGCTTTCGCCTGCAACGCTCTGGCTTCCGCTCTGTCTTCTAGTAGGTTTCCATTCTTCAAGTAATCCATAATCGGATCCATCCAGCTTTTCCCTTCTTCTACTCTGATTGTCGCCACTTCGTTTCTTTCTATGGATGGGGATTGCAAAACCTCTACCCTTACTTTCTTGGCCAGATGGCTGAACGTAACTGAAGCCAGTTTACTCAGGGCGTCCGCCTTTTTGTTTTTGCTGCGAGGTACATGCGAGACCTCGCATTTACTGAATTCACCTATCATCTTCTTTGCTTTATCCAGGTATTGCTTCATTGTGTTTTCTTTCGCATCGTAAGATCCATTGATTTGATTGGCGACTAGTAATGAGTCGACATGTGCGTGTAGTTTCTGGATGTTCATTTGTTTTGCTAATCTGAGCCCCGCCAGTAGTGCCTCGTACTCTGCTTCGTTGTTTGAGCTTTTGAAAGCCAGCCTAAGGGCATATGTTATTTCTTCCCCCTCAGGCCCTTCCAAAATCAACCCTGCACCGGATCCTTCGTCGTTGGAGGCTCCGTCAGTGTGCAGGGACCATTCTTCTTCCAGCGCGTGTTTAGCTTGATTCGTGCCAAGGGTTGGGTCCTCATCATGAGGTGTTTCTGCTAGGAAGTCGGCGACTACTTGGCCCTTCATTGCCGTCCTGGGCTTGTATTGTATTCCGAAAACACCCAATTCGATGGCCCATTTTGCCAACCTTCCTGAAATCTCTGGTTTCCTTAACACCTGCTGTATGGGGTGGCCCGTTCTTACTTCCACTTCATGAGCTTGGAAGTAACGACGTAACCTTCTAGATGCATGTACTAATGACAGGACAAGCTTTTCCATGGGTGAATATCGAGTCTCTGGTTCCTTTAGGACTCTGCTAATGAAGTATACTGGCGTTTGCTTCCCTTCCCTATCTGTCATCAACACGGCGCTTACAGCTTCTTTCCCGGCGGAGAGATACATGACTAGTCTCTCTTTTGGGAACGGAGCTACAAGTGTTGGTAAATTTCCCAAGTATGCCTTCATTTGCTGAAATGCTTCCTCCGCTTCTTGTGTCCATAAAAATTTCTTTTTATCTAAACAGTTCTTCAATGTGGACATGAATGGTAAGGTTCGCTCGGCATGTTTTGACAGAAACCTGTTTAGGGCCACAAGACGCCCATTGAGGGTCTGAACATCTTTGACTGATTTTGGGGAGGGCATTCGGATCACGGCTGCGATTTTTTCAGGATTTGCCTCAAAACCCTTTTTTGTTACCATTACCCCTAGAAACTTTCCTTCTTCAACGCCGAAGGAACACTTCTGCGGATTCAACCTCATGCTCATTCCTCGCAGTGTTTTGAAAGTCTCGGCTATGTCGTCTAGCAGAGCCTCTTCACTGCGGCTTTTGATCACCACATCGTCAACGTAAACTTCTATATTTCTCCCGATCTGTGAGCTGAAGGCTTTATCCATCAAACGCTGGTAGGTGGCTCCTGCATTTTTTAATCCGAACGGCATCTTTGTGAAACAAAAGATTCCGACGTCCGTAAAGAACGCGGTTTTATCTTCGTCTTCCCGAGCCATCTACACTTGGTGATAACCTTTGTATGCGTCTAAAAAGCATTTTAAAGAAAAAGGTGCTAGGGAGTCTACCTTTAGGTCAACTTCTGGCAGCGGGTAACAGTCCTTCGGGCAGGCGTTGTTCAAATCTTTGAAGTCGATGCACATTCTCCACGTGCCATCCCCCTTCTTAACCATGACCGGGTTGGCAACCCAGGTTTGATAATACACTTCCCTGACGATCCCGACCTGCAGTAGTTTCTTTACCTCCTCTACGACGGCACGACTCCTTTCCTCGCCCATGTATCTGCGTTTTTGTACCACCGGCTCCTTAGACTGGTACGTTTTCAACTTGTGTTCCGTGATATTTCGGGGGACCCCTACCAGGTCTGCAGGTTCCCATGCAAAAACGTCAAGGTTGCTTTGTAACAGACATCTGAGCCGATCTTTCGTGGAGTCCATCAGTTGGCCCCCTATCGTGATTTTCTGTTCTGGAAAACGCTGGTTTATCACCCACTTTTCACTTGTTGGTTGGATGGAATCTTCTTCGGGGAGCGAGGCCGCTGGTGCCAGCATTCTTATATTCTTGCATTCTCTACTAGAGTACATGGTGACAACTCCCGTTGGCGTGGGGAATTTGATTGCGGCGTGTACCGTAGATATAACTGCACCCAGAGTGCATAACCCGGGTCGCCCCAGGATCACGTTGTACGCGGATTCTGAACGTACCACCAAGAAGGTCATTGTTACTTCCCGCCATCCTGTCTGGTTTCCAATGATCACAGGGAGTTGGAGCTGCCCCAACGGCTGAACCACTTCTCCTGTAAATCCTGTCAGCAAGTGGGTCTTGGCGTCCAGCTTTTTCCTGACTTCCTCGTCTAACTGCAAAAAACAATGTTCATACATAATTTCGGAACTACTTCCGCTGTCAACATATACCCGATGAACCTGATGACCCGCCACTATTGCTGAGATCGTGATTGGACCGCTGGCGAAACTTCCTCCATAGATGGGTGGGAAAGAGATCTCCTGGGACATCCAGGGTTCCATGTGATCTGCAGGCCTTTTTCCTTTTACGTTGGAGAGCTGAACCATAAAAATTTCCTTTCGTTTTTCGTTTACCTGGGGGGTTTTCTTTAGCTCTTTCAGGAGGTGAGCCAGTTTTCCCGTCTTAATTGCCAACTCGATTTGCCTTCTCAGTGAGAAGGAGTCATCGGTTGTGTGTCCACTCTCCCTGTGAAATTCGCAGTGCCTGCTCGTGTCCCTTTTTACTCCTGGCTTTAGTGGGGTAGGTTTGGTAAAATTCTGGTTTTCGGTGGCCAGAATTTCGCTGGGGGTTTTCGTTAAAGGTGGTAAGGCTATCTGTGAACTGGGTGGGTTTCTCGATGGGGGAGTGAATCGGGACTGGAAATGTTGGCTTGATTGTATAGGGCGTGGCTGGAAGCGTTGCCTTTCCCAAACTCTTGTTCCTGGCCTTCTCTGCGGGTCCCATGTCGGCGGCGTCGGCTTTTTCGGTGTCTTCTCTCGCAGTTGCTCACATGCCCTTTTGCCTCGGACGAACGCCTTGGCTCGTTCCAACATTTCTTCCACTGTTTTCGGGAGGCTTTCGTGAAACCTTTCCACAAGTTGATCGTTCTTCACCCCGTGGATGAAAGCAGAGATCCTGATAGTTTCATCAGCCCCCCGCACCTGCATGCTTTCCTTAGAGAATCTGACAATAAAGTTTTCGATAGACTCGTGGTCTCCTCGCTTGATGTTATGCAACTCGGTGGGATCCTTCGCGGCCAATTTCTGCTGGCTGAAATTTTTTAAGAAACCACTCTCCAATTCTTCAAAGTTGCTTATCCCACCGGCAGGGAGACTGTCGAACCATACCCTAGCGGCCCCGGTGAGGGTTTGGGCGAACATGTGGCACCATACTGGTACCGACCACTGTTCTACCTCCGCGGCTCCTACGAAGATTACCAGGTGGTCTTCAGGATCTCCCAGCCCGTTATATTTTCCCACATTGGAAGGCATTTTTAGTCTGGGTGGGAATATGAATTCTGCGATTTTCGGAATGAACTTGGACCGAGACCTTGCCGTTGAGGGACGGTATGGTCTGCTAAAGTCGTCTTTGAAGTTTAGCCTTTTCCCAACACCGTCTTCATCTTGACTCACCGTCTTCTTGACTTATTTCTCCTTAGATGATCCTGGTCCGTCATGGTGGTTTTCTTCTTCCTCAGTCCTTGGGGCTCTTCATATTCCAGTCGCTTCCGGAGGTCCCTCCACTGTCTTTCCTTCTCTTCCTGTTGGAGTAGCAAGAGAATCTGCTCTCGGTTTTGGTTGAGGAACTCCGGAGTTATGACGGCACTATGGGTGTTGCCTTCATCAAGGGTGGTATTCGTGGTGTTAGGGGGAGGAGAGTTAGCATTCGGAGCCCAGACGTTGTCGGTGGTGTTGTGACAAGGAGTATCTTGGTTGGAGTCCATGGTGACAAGTTATAGGATCGATGGAGTCCCACGGATGGCGCCAAATGTTGCTACACAAATCCTAATCCAGTGATTAAGATTTGAGGAGCAGTGCTCAGCTTATCACCAGGACTACAATATGAGATGCTGGATTATGGGAGGAATGTTTTTATGGTTTTTTCTGCTGTGTGTTTTCAATGCTTTGGAACTTCTATTTATAATGCTTGCTGGTGTTGATTGTAATTCAACAGATTGTTAATTCTGGAAATGTCAAAGTCTAGCATCTGTCTGCATTTCCTTGGACAGAAGATTCTGTGCTTTTTTGGTGCAAAGGGTTTTTTGCTTAGAATTAATGTCTTTTGTCTTCTTAGTTGACTAAGGCACTTCTAGTTTCCTTAGCTTAGTCAGGGTTTGTCTTTATTTGCTTTGTTTCCTTCTGCACTGACCAGAATCGTTGATCCATCAATGAGCGTTTTGTTTGCCTGTGATGTGTTTTTTAACACTTAGGATTGTTGGGGACTTGTTTTTCATACGTTGCTGTGGTTTTTATTGCAGTGTGCCGCGGCTGGGTCCTGTGCCGCGGCTTGGCCTTTGACTTGCCCTTCAGGGCCGCGGCTTGGTCTTGCTTCGGAGGGATGTGCCGCGGCTGGGCTTTGGCTTGCCCTTTAGGGCCGCGGCTTGGTCTTGCTTCGGATGGATGTGCCGCGGCTGGACTTTTGCCCTTTAGGGCCGCGGCTTGGTCTAGCTTCGGAGGGATGTGCCACGGCTGGGGGTCTCATGCCGTGATGGGAGCTTGTTAATGTCGTGGAGGGGTGTTACCTCCTCACTTAGCATCTCCATGTAGTTTCTTTATATAGTGTACTTTGCATCTCGAAAAGAAATGAAGAAGAAATTGGTTCAAAGTCTCTATTCTCTCATCTTTTTTTTTGAAGCTGAACCACTCAACTGGTAAATATTGGGAGATTAGCCACTTCGAATCGGTTTTTAACAGCGGTCGAAATGCATAAGGGATCACACGACAAGAAGACCGGTCTGGCACCATACTGAGACGGTGGGACAATGTTCCCTCATCCCGAATTGCCACATTGGCTCTCAATCTTTCTAGTGTACCTTTCGTCAAATTAGGTATTCTAAAATTTCATTTCTTGCCTAATTTTCTCTGGGACACAATGTTGAAAAGTGGTCTTTTGGACCAAGTCTTAGTTACAGATTTATAAGATAATGGACCTTGAGTGTCTCATTTAAAATTACTACTTTATAAAGGTACAATATCAGAATAGTTAACTTAAAATTTAAATTACCAATGTGTGGCATGTCACACCCCGACCGACGGCGGAATCATCGGAGCGGACGAGGGAATGATTGATTGTTCATAACACATGGTTGTCTAATAGTGGAAATAATATTAAATTCAGATTACATGATAGAATAAGTACAACATACACAAATACAACAATTGAAACCACCAATAATAATTGTCTTTTATTTTAACTAGGTCCGTGCCTTAGATGAGCACATAGAAGTCCACTATCTTGCTTAACCTGAAATCATGTGAGAAAATAGAGTCAGCTAACGAGTTAGCTGGTGAGTAATCACAGTTTTGAATATACATATAGATTGATTGATTGATCCATCGATTGTAATTCAATTCACAAGGTAATATTAAGACTTATATGTGCTCATCTAAGGCACGGACCTAGTTAAAATAAAAGACAATTATTATTGGTGGTTTCAATTGTTGTATTTGTGTATGTTGTACTTATTCTATCATGTAATCTGAATTTAATATTATTTCCACTATTAGACAACCATGTGTTATGAACAATCAATCATTCCCTCGTCCGCTCCGATGATTCCGCCGTCGGTCGGGGTGTGACAGATTGGTATCAGAGCCATGGTTATAGGGAATTAGGTTATTAGAAATGGAATGACCTAGACTATAACTAGGTACCTTTACACATGAGTCCTCTCATGTATTGTATATGCATAGATAGGATTAAATGTGCTTTACATGTTTATACTTGATTATGTGATTATATACCTTATGTGATTCTTCCTATACTTTGAAACTATCAATATACACACGAATCTTAACTCATATTCTAAGGCATTGTGTGCCTAATTCAAGTGATTTCAAACTCCAAAACTCGATTGTTATTCATGGTTTTCAATCTCGTCAAAGTCCGTGTCACACGACCGAGAACATGCAATGCTGGAAGAGTGGGATACCTGTATCTTAAGGTGTTCTGTCTAGGCAAGGTATTTCATACAACTTGATTACCATACCTGGGAACCCTCGAGATGAGTATTCGCTTATAGGTACGCATGTCCTCGTGCTGGACACAAATACTTTGATAAGTCAACGTATTCGTTTTGGTTTGCGAACCGAACGTTTACACTCCTAACCTCTCATTGTTGTTTTAAACAATCTCATTAACGATTTTATTATTTTGCAAAGTTTTAAAACCATTACCCGTTTCTCATAAAGGTTTCTTCGTTCCTTATTATACAGCATGTCTTCTCGTCAAAACCGCTCCCGATCTAGAAGCTCTGGCCGCAAGATTGCTGCTATGGTGGCACGTGAAGTTGCTGCGGTTATTCCAACACTGTTTACTCATTTGAACCAAGGCAACAATGTTGTCCAAAACACAACTGCACCAAACACTGTCCAAAACCCAACTGCACCAAACCCTCCCAAAACTTGTACTTACAAGCATTTCAATTCCTGCAATCCCACTAAGTTTAGCGGAACTGAAGGTGCTACCGGATTACTACAGTGGTTCGAAAGCATCGAAAACACATTCTTAAACAGTGAATGCCCTGAAAATCTGAAAGTCCGGTATGCCACAAGTGTTCTCCAGAAACGCGCACTTACTTGGTGGAACGGGGAGAAACGAACCCGTGGAATTGAAACTGCTTTAGCATTGACGTGGGCTGAAGTTAAGGAACTCATGACTAAAGAGTTCTGCCCAAGAAATGAAGTCCGAAAACTGGAAGCTGAGTTCTGGAGTTAACCCAAGACAGTGGCGAGAACCTCGCATACACTAACCGATTCCACGAACTGAGCCTTTTAGTACCGCATCTTGCTACCCCTACCTCTCGTGCCATCGAGAAATACATTGGTGGTCTACCCATGCAGATTCAGGATACGGTGCTAGGAAGGAATCCTTCAACACTAGAAGATGCTATCAGGCTGGCTGCACAGTTAACCGATAATCATGTGAAAGCTGGTTCCTTAACCAGGAAAGGATCGAAGAAAAATACCGATAAACTTTCTAACGAGACCGTCAAAACCGACCAACCCGAGTTTTCCAAGAACAAGAAGAGAAGGCTCAATCTCAAAACTTTGCTGTAATTACCCCTGCTGTGCCAATTACTCAAGTCCCTCCAACACATCAACAAGTGGTAAACAACCAATCGCTGATGAGAAAGCCATACGTCGGACCCCATCCACTGTGTAACATCTGCAATTACCATCATCCCGCTAACACTCAATGTCGTCAATGCACAAATTGTGGTCGTTTGGGTCATACATTCAACGTGTGCAGGAGTGCTGCTAAAGCTCCGACCAATGCACCAGTTCACCAACATCCTCTTGAAATTACCCAGGGTCGTGCATGCTATCAATGTGGTGATCCGAACCATTTTCGCAATCGATGCCCTCAACTTGTCATCCCAATTCCTACGGCTCAAGGACATGCTTTCAACATTAATGCTCAACAAGCTCAAGCCACCAATAATGTGGTGTTGAATAATTCTTGTCCTTGATTTCATCTTCCTGATTTAATTCAAGATTTGTAATCGTGATTTCCTTTTGTTACATTGATGTAATTTGAAAATTTCTAAATTTCTAATTGAAATATTTTTCCTTTCGTTGTTAACTCGAACTTTGAACCGTTTGCACCGTGGGAGATGCAACAGTTTGCAAGTCAACCTATGACTAAGGACACTCGAATCTCCTAAATGATTTTAACTCATCAAAACAGGGGTGATTCCCTTACTTTGGTGATGATTCTTTATACGTTTCAATAATGGTTTCCAATGATGTGTTTTATGAAATTTCATCCTCTGAATTAGGGTGATTTCCTTATCTCGAGGACTGACTTCAATTATTTACTTTGGAACTTGCATTTCACAAATGACATGATCTCACTAAAATAGGATTGAAACCCGTACTTTGGTGACAAATGTCAATCTTCGATTGTTTTCTTGTTAATATCAAGCTCAATCATCAAGATACGCGTGAAATTCATACCTTGATGATAATTTCATTTTTTATGGATTGTATTTTCTCAAATGAAACGACCTCGTCAAAGTAGGAGTGAATTCTGGATTTGACGAGGAAGTCTATCTTATTATATTTTGTTTTTGTAAAAATTCATCGTTAAGATAGGAGTGATTTCCCTTACCTTAATGGTGAGTTATCTCGTCTTATTTCTGTAGGTCCTCAACAATGAGTTGAGATCGAACTTTTTGGATTGGTAAGCTAGTATTCATACTTTGAGAGTTAGGGGTGAAAACCATACCTTGAGGACTATTCTCATTTCTTGATCATCAACTTACCATGGTTGTAATCAAGTGACGAGACGCATGTATTAACTTGAAGGGTGAAATAATGTTAGTGTTTCGACCTATCAAGCCAAAGCATGATCTCTGAACTTGAACAGAGACCTGATCGTTTTAGGTTGATTTTGATTCCAAGCTTGGAACATTTAAATTCTTAAATCGATTTCTTTTATTCTCATGTTTGACTCGATCTAGCTACATCAAACCATTTATTCTTTATCTATCGACTTTCATTGTGAGTTATCATCAAAACCTGATTACGTGATGGTAGTCTTCCTAAACAATCTATTGTCAAGTAAAGATATTATCTCTAATCGCGATGGTCGCTTCATCTCTCGTTTCTGGAAAAGTCTCCAATCATCTCTCGGAACTCAACTGAATCTTAACACAGCCTATCATCCGCAAACCGACGGTCAGACTGAAAGAACGATACAAACCCTCAAGATATGCTCCGGGCTTGTGTCATTGATTTCAGTGGATCGTGGGATTCTCATCTTCCGTTGATCAAATACTCTTACAATAACAGTTACCAGACCAACAGATGGCACCATTTGAAGCCTTGTATGGTCTGAAGTTGGTGAATCACTAATTACTGGTCCGGAATTGATACAAGAAACAACCTACAAGATTCATAAGATCCGTGATAACTTGATCGCTGCTAGAAATCGTCAAAAGCATTATGCTGACAAAAGACGTAAGCCCATGGAATACAATGTCGGTGATCTCGTACTTCTTAAGGTATCACCTTGGAAGGGAGTGATTCGCTTTGGAAAGAAAGGCAAACTAGCACCTCGTTACGTGAGTCCATTCAAAGTACACGAGCGAATTGGGGAAAGTAGCCTACAAGCTTCAACTACCCTAAGAGCTCAGCAATATACACCTGACGTTTCATGTTTCAAATCTCAAGAAATGTCTTGCCGATGAAAATCTCCACATACCACTCGACGAAGTTCAGATTGATAAATCTATGCACTTTATTGAGAAACCTGTGGAAATTATGGATCGGGAAGTCAAACAACTCAAACGTAGCCGGATACCTATTGTCAAAGTTCGCTGGGAGTCTAAACGTGGCCCAGAATTCACCTGGGAACGCGAGGACCAAATGAAATCCAAGTATCCTCATCTCTTCGTTTCAGCCTTCTCGTAATTAAAATTTCGGGACGAAATTTCCTAAAGCAGGGGAGACTGTAACATTGCGTATTTTTTTTATAAAGTTGATTTTGTCGAAAGTTTCAATAATCCTTATAAAATAATAATAATAATATAATAATAATAAATAATAATAATAACAATAATAATAATAATAATAATAAGGATAATAATAATAACAATAATGATAATAATAATAATAATACAATTGTTATAAAAATGTATTTTTATAAAACAAGTGCAAGGGGTGTTTGTAAATTATGAAACTTGAAACCAAAGTTCTAGCATAAAATATAAAATATAAAACCGCAGGGGCTAAATGTGTAACATTTTCAAAACCCAAACCATCCCCCCCGTTTTCCCGACCGCCGGATCCGGCCAACTCCGGCGATGCTCCGGCGAAGGCCAAACGCCCAAATTACTCGATTTTAGCCCACCAAACCGGTTCCAATGCGTTCGGGGATGAGATTCGAACTCAGTGCAATCATTAAACACCATTAATTGTCGATAATAATCGAATCCGAAGTCACCACATCGAACTCACAATATTCCCGACCAAAAGCAGTCAAATTATTCCAATTTGAACAAACAATCACACCGAAAGTTTCATTGGATCCAGTCTATGTTGAATTCAAACACAAAACGTGTTGAATTAGTCAAATAAACGGCTAAATTCTTCACTTTATTCTCGGATTCTAAACCGACAAAGAAACCCACTCAAACACTTGTAATAAACAAATTGAATTC
The DNA here is from genome assembly GCA_024085815.1 of Flaveria linearis. Taxonomy (NCBI): domain Eukaryota; kingdom Viridiplantae; phylum Streptophyta; class Magnoliopsida; order Asterales; family Asteraceae; genus Flaveria; species Flaveria linearis. The sequence goes on from CM044013.1 coordinate 5,078,957, forward strand.
ATATAATCAAACATTTCTCACATCCGAACCTCTCTGTACTCCCATTTCATCTAAAACACACAGACACAACGAATTCGATCGTCACCTACATCGCGACCTGCAACTCGAATCAAAGCCCATCTCCGATCAACTTTAATCAAAATTGATAAGGGGCTTGTAATCCTCATCATCAGTAGAAGCTTTCCTCAAAATTAATTCAATTATAAACACTGTTTGCTCATCCACCGATCACCACATTGGCCGCGACCTGTTCTTCATTGGAATCAACTTCAATCGAACACCAAACAGGTAATTACACACACCCACACACTCGGTTTTTGATGGGGAATAAAAGCCCCATGATCTTGTTCGTAAACAATCTCGATTTGAGGGTCAATTTGGGCAAGAACCGAACTAGGGCTCGAATCTGAAATTGGGGTTTGATCGAGATTAAGCTTAAAACAATTTGAAGCCGGAACCTTTCGCGGCTTAGGCCTTTAGTCTGCTGGTTCCTGCGCTCTATCACAAACAGGAGGTCCCGGGTTCGACCCCGGGCAGCCTCACTGTTTTTTTTATGCCATTTTTAAAGCTCTAAAAATTCTAAAAAATTCATAAAAATCATAAAAAATATTTTTAAGACATTAAAAATATTTAAACAACTAAATTATTTTTCTGAAATTTATTTCAATATTTTATCTATTTTTTTATAAATGTTTTAAATAAATAAAGTTATAAATAATACAAAATTATTTAAATAAAATGAACTCCTAATAATAATTTAATTTATTGAATTATTATTTGACACAATATTATTTGTAATAATTTCACACAATATTTATTATTGTTTAAATAATGATTAAATATATAATTTATTATATTTAAATCATTTAAAATAACAATTTCATTTCTTTAATAAATTAAATAATTAAACATATTAGTTAATTATCACATAATTAATTAATAAGATTAATTATTTATTTTTCCACATTTTCACAATAAATCAAACAGATACGTAAACTAATACGTTTATTTCTAAAATCTAAACATAATCATTTTCAATAAATCTATTTGTTTCAAGACATACAAATTAGATAGAATATTTAAACCACCATTCAAAATCAAAATGGAAACCTTAAAACATTCCCAACTTTCAAATCATTATTATTCTAACACGAGACACCGTTCCTTAGGTTAATCGTAAGGAAATCGTTGGTGTCTAATCTATCACATCCAGATTTTAATCTCATCAATCAGTGAGTATTCATATCCCCTTTTTATATCATTTCCTATTTGGGGGAAATCATGTGATACAATATATTCTACCACGATATTCTATTGTTATTTCATTTTCAATTCAATTCAAGACAGGTTATGTTATTACTTGCAATTACGTGAACATACTGTGATAAACTGGACGACAGTAGAACCCTAATTCAATCAATCAATCAATCCTGGCAACAATGTAGATCTACTGGTTTGGATAACCCACCCCATATGAACAGTCGAGTGGTGATTGTGCCAGAGGCAATTTAGTCAATCTATGGTGTTTATGTGCAAGTCTATATTATATGCAAAGTGACAAGTCAAGGGGTTTATATTGTGTCGGTTTATCTATATGCTTCGCGGTTGCCATATAAGTCTTAATATTACCTTGTGAATTGAATTACAATCGATGGATCAATCAATCAATCTATATGTATATTCAAAACTGTGATTACTCACCAGCTAACTCGTTAGCTGACTCTATTTTCTCACATGATTTCAGGTTAAGCAAGATAGTGGACTTCTATGTGCTCATCTAAGGCACGGACCTAGTTAAAATAAAAGACAATTATTATTGGTGGTTTCAATTGTTGTATTTGTGTATGTTGTACTTATTCTATCATGTAATCTGAATTTAATATTATTTCCACTATTAGACAACCATGTGTTATGAACAATCAATCATTCCCTCGTCCGCTCCGATGATTCCGCCGTCGGTCGGGGTGTGACATGGCATATTAATTTATCTATTTATTTAAATATTTTTAAATGGATATTCTGATGGTTAAGTGTGTATCCTATAACTAAAAGATTGAAGTTTCAAATCTTGTAAGATGCTCGTTGTGACATATTTATGTTACAAAATTGAGGAATATCTATTAAATAAAATCTATTCATTTAAAGGATTGAAATATCTAAACTCGAAACAAAAAATGAATGTTTAATGCAGTCAACATGAACAACCTGTTAATCATCAAGAACAAATAATTTTCTAAGCCCAAATAAGGGTTAGAAGACTTACTGTCTTGCCTTTCCTAATTCAATCGAATTGACTTATGAAGATTGAAATTCATCTTTATATAAAATAATAATAAATATCACAATCTTTATTATACTTTAAATAATCTTCCTGCAATCTTGACCCATTCTAACTTTCAACAGCTAACCAGTTTTGAACATTGGCTATAAATTATTGATGCAATTAACATCATTCACCAACATACATAGATAACAAATTATGATGTGTATCATTGTGTCTTTGCTGTTAATATTACTATTTATTAGTGGCAGTCTTCTTACTCTTGGCCTTAAAGTAGAAGATGCCAATATGACCTCCTGCATTAAGAAGGAGCGGCGAGCACTACTCGACGTTAAAGCCAACTTAATCGACATCAATGGATATCTAGGTGATTGGGGAGAAAATCACACGGATTGTTGCAAATGGGCGGGTGTCCGTTGTAGCAATCTCACTAGTCATGTGATTGAACTTGATCTTACTTTCTGTCCGTATAAATGTTTTAGAGGTAAGATTACTCCGTCATTACAAGAATTAAATCAGCTACAATACCTTAATCTATCTCGTATTGATTTTCAATCCAATCCTTTACCCAATTTTTTGGGCTCCATGTCTAACTTACGACATTTGCATATTTCTGATGCTAATCTCACTGGACCTATTCCTCTTCAACTTGGATATCTCACCAAATTGCTTCATCTTGATCTTAGTGATAATCATTTTCAGGGTTCTATTCCTGTTTCCTTTGGAGATTTGACTTCTCTTACTTATTTGGACCTCTCACAAAATCAACTAAGAGGTGACATTCCAAAATTCTTTAGGAATTATTCATCTTTAGTTCATCTTGATTTGTCACAAAACCTTCTTAGTGGAGGCATGCCGGATTTCACAGGATGGACTAATTCCCTTGTGTTTCTAGACATGTCTAGTAATCACTTTTTCGGTAATGTACCAAATAGTTTAGATCACCTTTCAAATCTGTATTTTATTGATGTTAGTAACAATTCGTTGAATGGAAGCATGCCGGATTTCACAAGATGGCCTAATTCCCTTGTGTTTCTTGACTTATCTAGTAATAAGTTTTTTGGTAATGTACCAAATAGTTTAGGTCACCTTTCAAATCTAGAATATCTTGATTTTTCATCCAACTCACTTGAAGGAATTATCTCTGAAGTTCATTTTCTAAATCTCACCCAACTAACTTACTTGGACTTGTCTTTTAACTCTTTAGAAGTAGACTTGAACTTCCATGAGAGAACCCCTTTCCATTTATCAACAATAAAGTTGCAATCTTGCAAGCTGGGACCTCGGTTCCCTATATGGATTAAAACTCAAAAAAATTTCTCATTTATAGATATTTCCAATGCTGGAATATCAGATAGCATGCCTGCGTGGTTTTGGGATCTACCGAGTGAATTAAGATTTCTGAACATCTCTTCAAATGAAATAAAAGGTATGATACCAAATGTCACCACTCATTTTGGTTACAGTCCTGTAATGGATCTGAGTAACAACCATTTGAAGGAAGGCCACGTTGTTTGCCTTCTACGCCTGCGACATTAAACCTATCTAGAAATAGGTTCTCGGGAACACTTTCTTTCTTGTGTGACATAGTGAATGCATTTTTTCTAGATCTCTCACACAATTCATTTTCGGGCACGCTTCCTAATTGTTGGTTAAATTTCCACGACACGCTAGTCGTGCTTAATTTATCAAATAACAATCTGTCCGGTGAAATCCCTTCTTCTTTGGGTTTCTTGTTTAAGCTTCAAGTACTGTACTTACGGACAAACACCTTCGTTGGTGAATTGCCAATGTCCTTAAGCAACTGCACAAGTCTAAAGTTTCTAGATCTTGGGGAAAATAAGTTATCTGGTGTCATCCCAGACTTTATTGGGGAAAATCTTTCAGAGCTATATGTTCTTGTTTTAGGTTCTAATGGATTCAATGGGAGGTTACCTTCACAACTATGTTGGTTGCATAACCTTCAAGTCCTTGACCTATCTAATAACAGATTGTCAGGTAATATTCCTCGATGCTTTGTTAACTTCACAGCTATGGCTAAAAGAAGCTTTGGAGATAATGTGATCACCAGGCATTATTATACCTATATCATTAGACAACCTTCTTGTAAAGATGTATCTAAAGGTTGTCCTGATGCATCTCAGGAAGTGGCCCAATTTTTTGATAATGCATGGGTTACATGGAAAGGGAGAGAGCATGCATTTGGAAAAGTTGGTTTGCAGCTACTCAAGAGCATTGATCTTTCAAGAAACAACTTATCTGGAAAACTTCCGCATGAGATCACTAGTCTTTATGATTTGGCTTCGTTAAATCTTTCCATCAACAAACTGTATGGTGAAGTCCCTAACGATATTGGCCGGTTGAAATCTCTTCAATCTCTTGACTTGTCAAGAAACGAGTTTTCTGGGCATATTCCAAGGAGTTTGACACAACTAAATTTTCTAAGTTATCTTGACCTCTCAAACAATAACTTGTCGGGAAGAATACCAATCGGGTCTCAACTCCAACTCTTCAATTATACCTCATATAGTGGTAACCCTCAGCTTTGTGGACCTCCACTTACACCAAGATGTGGGCTTCCAACTGCTGTCCGAAAGAAAGATGTTGAAGAATTCGATGATGATGAAGACCTTTGGAAATCATTTTACACAGGTATGGGTGTTGGATTTGCGGTTGGATTTTCAGGAATATGCGGTGCTTTGTTTTTTAATCGTCGTTGTAGATATGTCTTCTTTGCTTGGTTGAGTCGCATGAAGGATTGGATATATGTAATGGTGGTTGTGCATTTTGGCAAACTTGGAAGAAAGTTTAGATAGTAAACACTGCTTCGTATCGGTTATGTAGAAAATGTATGAGTTGAAAAGTAAAAACCATGGTTTCCTAAGTATATATGGTATAATTTCGAGTAAGTTTGATTTGAAATAAAAATTCATATACTTTTTCAGTTAATTATTACATATATATACCTAATGTTGCATATCTTGTGACTTTTCAAAGTAAGGGATCATGACGAAGAAATTTGGATTATAATACGAATTTTGTTTCAAATAAAAATATAACAATCATGCAAAAAACAATGGTGGAAGATGCATATATGTGAAAATATTGGTGTTAAATGAGACAATATAGATCTAGTTTATTACTTAAACATGGAGGCAGTTTCTTAACCTCCACCTTAATGGTATACCGTTTATGCGTGGTTATACTGTTTTATGCATGAGTTTGTATCTATTATTTATGGATGAATGATTATGAATTGCTTTGTGTATATGTTATAAAATAAGCCCAAATCCAAACAGGCACTCATGTCCCAATATCCAACCATTTCTTGAAAGCTCAAATTTATCTAAAGTACATTTCACCCTAAGCCCTAATTCACAATCAAGCAAATATGGTTATAACATTTTCTGCTTGATTTGCAATGGAATCAACTTGGACCGTAAATTTTCAAAAACTTGAAACTTCGATTTTTTTTTCTCTCTCTATTTAAATCCCGCGAGTACTATGGTCATAAGTTAAGTCAATTTATTAAATACTATAATAAAACATCGTCAAAAAAATATTGTAATAAAAAATCAAAGTAACTTTTAAACCGTAACTTTGGGTTAATTTAGCGTATTCTTTGCGCTACACATTGTGAATGACTTGTTGCCCTGGTGCTACCTAACACTATTAAGGTTACCTATTTTGGTATTCGCTGACCAAAAATTCTGGATCCGTCATTGCAACAAGACATCACAACCATGTTCTTTCACTTGACCCAAGCTAATAATATTACTCCAAAGGTACAACATGGAATAAACATTCATCAAAAGACGTTGTTCATATACCAGATCAATATACCAGATCACTCCCCGCATCCCTAGCAAAGATTCATATGTAGCAACAATTTTAAGTAACTTTTTATATGCATTATATGAGATCTTCACCAATAGTAAAATTTAAACCATAAAGACATGATAAAAAAATATCTGAAAGTGTAAGTATCGGAAGAAATATAAACTGATTTTATTTTTTGGAGTGTAGGATATTGGATGAGAACATTAGCAATTCCAACATCCGGAGAAATGTTTAGACCTGAGTTTAATGTTTTCAGAACCGGATCGGATATCGAACCGGACGCCTTACTGGTTTGGTAGTCGGACCGGTCGTACCGGAGTTAAGAAACGGATGACGTCATAACTATATATAGAGTATATTATATATATAGTATATATGTAATTAAATATAAGTAATTTATATATGATTTATATATGTATTTTATAGTTATATATAAAACTTAACTATATTTGTATATCCAACACACTAATTTATTATTCAACACTCTGTTTTTACCCATTAAAATAAAAAATAGAAACAACCAAAATCGGGTCCGAACCGGTCTGGTTTCCCGGTCCGACCAACGGTTCGGGACGAACCGGCCGGTTCGACCAGACAAAAACGAACTATAGCAGACCGGCCTGGCCACCTGACCGATCCCCAGTCGAACAGGTCAGACCGGCCGGTCCGATCCGGTCGTAAGAACATTGCCTGAGTTGATTTTTTTCTTTAATTAGAGTGGCTTGTAACTTTATTATTTTTTAGGTAGATCTGAATTAATCTCGAATGCATTATCTTTTTAATTGACTTTACCTATATATGCTTATGTATTGATTTAGTAAAGCTTTAATCTTATTGTTTATGATGTGTTTGAATATATTTTTTTCGTATTTTTATATTTACTCATTCATGTGGTTGTGTCATTAGTTGGTATAGCAATTTATAGGTTGTTGACATTTAGTTCACTATCTAGGGCTTGAGACCTTAACCGGTGATTGATAAATTTGATAGTATATATGCATGGAATTACTTTAGGTTTGGATCTTAATAAAAGGCTTTAAATCTCTAATATTAGGATAGTATTCATATTTATTAATTATTAATTAAGTTGAATGTGGGTTATGTTAGCGTGAGGTGCATCTTCTTGTAATATTTAGTTTTTGAATGCTTTAGTCATAATTAAGTTTTCATCATCAGTTGTATTAGGCTAAATATCATCAACGATTTAATATTGAGAGCTAAAATTGTGTTGATGAGATCGATAATGATAGTTAGACTTGAAAGTAGTAAGTGGGACCTCTATAATTAATCCTTTTGACGAGTGAGGAACTTTGATATACACTTTCTCAAATTTGGTATTTTAAAATTATATTTCTTGGTAATTTTCTCTGGTATAAATGTGGAAAAAGTGGTTTTCTTGACCAAGTCTTAGTTACCGATTTTCTAAGAGCTTTTATTTGCAGGTTTAAAAGGTTAAAAACCAAGAAACTTAAATGATAGTGATCTTGAGGTGCCACTTAAAGATAAGATCAGTTTTACAAAGAATACATTAGCATAATACTTACTTGAAATATAAAATTCACCAATGTGTGGTATATAATTACTTTTATCTATTTAATGATTAAAACATGTAAACTTGAAACTAAAATGGCTGTTAAAGTGCAGTCCACATAAACATGTATTCAAACCTAGAACCACTTAAAGCACACCCATAATTTCTTTCCTACATTCAAAATCACTTTTCAAAGTATTAAAATTTTATAAGATTAAATATTATTTTTTTAAATTTATAGATTAACAATAATATTTTCTATCTGCTATAGTCACAACCAATAACAATCATTTTATAAAATATAAGGATTATACTCATATAATTTAAAAAAAAAACTATTATGAATGTTCAGTCATATAATTATTTGATATAGAATCGAGCATACAAAATTTATTATTGGAATTACTTAAAATATATATTAATTGGTGCGTGAATGAATAGTTATAATAATAATTAAATAATAATAGATAAAATGAGCGGTTAAGATGAAATGAATGGTTATAATAATAATTAAATCAAACTAGTAATAAGTCTCCCGCGTTGCAGCCTGCAGGGGAGGGTGTAATATCATACAAAGCAGTTCCAATGCACACCACTATTAGTGACCATCAACATAGAAAAATCTCATATTAAAAAATTATTTCAAAAAAATATAAGCGAACGGAAAGTAGAAGTAATAACGATGAACCACACTGGCAAAACGTAAACATATAAAACAATTAGTAAGTCAATCTACAACCAGCGCATTGTGATGGGGCCATTAAACCGGAAAAAATTAAGCGTAGAATCGTTAAACCACACATGCACGATGCGACGTGTTAATTTGCAATTTTTAGATCGAAATGTACGAAAAATTTATAAATATGAAAGGTATAGGGGATCAAAAATTTATAAATGTGAAAAGTATAGTAGACCAAAGTTGAAGATAAATTATAATAGGTAAAAATATATTGGGTTAAAATTAAAAAAACAAAAAAACAAAAACAAAAGATGCATTTAATGTTGTACATGCATTAAATGATCGTAAATCTTACTTAAACATTTGTATGTGCAAGTTGGTAATTAGAATATATTAAAATAATATTTGTTTATTGAATTATATAATAATAACACTTAAACAATAATATTTGTTTTTTGAATTATATTTGCTTATTGAAATCTAATTGGTTAAATTTAACCCTTTTAAGTTTCTAAAGTTTCGGTTTTACCCCGGTACAATTTTTACTTAAAAAAACTTTCTTACGTTCTTATTTTAGGCATAGGTCGGGTCAAATATAAAACATTTGTATGTATTTTTTACGTATGCTTTGAGATGATTTACATTTTGACACCGCTTACTTTTTGACGTAGGTTTTGTTAAGAGACAAGTCGTGTCAAATATAAAACGTATTCAGTCTACGATATAAATACGAGTTACATTACGTTTCAACGTAGGGACGATTGTAATCTATGTGCTTTTTATATGTATGTTTTGACTTGATCTACGTTTTGACATATTTTTGTTTGGAAAAGAGGCGGTTCAAGAATAATACATTTTTGTTTCACGGTTATAAATTCAAGTTACTTTAAGGTTCGACACAGATTTAGCATGGAGACAAGTTGGATCGATTGTTAGTCGTTACTTTATCACGTCGCATAAGATGTTGACGCATCGCGCAACCGGTAAAAAAGTAGTTACTTAAATAGTTAAATTTTGGGTCATGTCTTGACCACTAAAAGAAAGTTGGCCGAAGGTTATTATTGTGTCTACTCTCTCTCTCTCTATCTCAAAGGCACAAAAAGGACCGGTGTTTTTTTATGGGGCTATCACTCAAAACCAACAAAAAGAAAAGAAATTACAGTTCAGGGAGTTTTCTTGAGGGAAATTAAAGGAGTGTTTGGTTGAAAGGAAAGAAATGCAATGGAATAGAATGGAATTAAGAAACTAGTATAATTTTCAAGTAAAATTATGTTTGAGTGGGTAATAAAATGTAAAACCCAAGAATTGTTTCACCTCAAATTCCCTTGGTTGTATGATTTCAAATTCCCTTTCTAGGTGGAAAGATTTTGAAATCCCACAACTAATGGAATTTGAGGTGAAACATTCCCGGAGCGTTTGGTTGGAAGGAATGGAAAGGAATGAAATTGAGAAACTAGTATAATTTTCAAGTAAAATTATGTTTGAGTGGGTAATGAAATGTAAAACCCAAGGGAATGTTTCACCTCAAATTCCCTTGGTTGTGGGATTTCAAAATCCTTCCACCTAGAGATTATATTTAAAATCTCACAACCAAGGGAATTTGAGGTGAAACATTCCCTTGGGTTTTACATTTCATTACCCACTCAAACATAATTTTACTTAAAAATTATACTTGTTTCTCAATTTCATTCCATTCCTTCCAACGAAACGCACTCTAACTGTTTCAACAAAACCTTTATTATATCATAAATTTATGTCTATTTATAAATCAATCAAGTATAGCCGCGAGATAGATTTGTCTAATAATTATCTAACAATTCAGGGAATAATCCATGAGTTTGGTATCGTTTGAAGATTATTGCATTTAAGTTTCAGAATTTGTCAAGTATCGAGTGTGTTCTTTCAGTTCGTTTTGTGTTCTAGATTTGCATTTTTCTACACGTATACCTTCCAAATTTCTTTACTAAAAACTCGTTGATTTTAACTTTTTCTCTAAGTCTTAACCATTAATAATGGGGAATTCTGCACACACCGCGTTTTCCTGGGGAAAACCGATTCAAACGGTCACGGTTAGGCCTCCCCGTGACCGTTTGATCGGGTGTGAGACCTAACTGTCACGGTGTGGCCTAACCGTGACAGTTAGATCTGGGGATCCGTTGCCCAATGATTGGGTATGTAATTAATGGGGAATTGACTAGGGTTAAGAGGCTATATGTCACGGTTTGGCCAAACCGTGACATATTGCCCATATTTTCTATATTTTTTAATCATATCACTTTGATTTTATTTTTATTTTATCATTCGTTTAACCTAATCGTAACTCACAAGTTTGTGTTTTGTGTTTATTAATAATTTATCTTATTACAAGTATTTATTTATTATTAATGTGACGGTTTTGTGTTTAATTTGTTTACGAGTTTGTAAAAATCAGTTGTCATTATACAGACATATTGTATATATTTTCTAAATTTGAGTAATCATACTAGTTTGTTTTTATTTTTATTTTATCACACGGTTAATCTAATCGTAACATACGTGTTTGTGTTTTGTGTTTATTATTAATTTATCATATTACAATTAATTTTTGTGTTTAATTATTTATTAAACAAGTTGGTTGTTATTATTTTATCACATGGTTAACCTAATCGTAGAAATCAGTTGTTATCAAACATATACAATTAACATTATCAACATTACAAATATAAAACAAACAAACAAAGAAACACAACCAAACAAACACAACCAAATATACAAGTCATAATAACTGAAACTGCATATATATATATATATATATATATATATATATATATATATATATATATATATATACAACTAGTTTTTACATACAAAAATAAATAAAATACAAACAAAATACCTATCTAATCCGTCATCTCCGGATCGCTGCCCTGACCAGACCCACCCGCGCCAGATGGGCCAGCACTGTCATGGTCTAACCGCCTCGGTGGCTGTGACAACAACGGCGTACCCGAGGCGGCATAGTCCGCGACCATATGCTGGATGACCCATTCCATCATATCATGCAGTCTCGTGGTCATATCCTCCAGTCTCGTGACCCTGTCTCGTGTGTCCTGAAGCATATCAAGAACCTGAGCAGGCAATCGCACGACATGGTACACGCGCTGAGGATGCTGGGGCAGGTCCTGGTCGTGCGGTGGGGGAATGGGCTGATCCTCCCCGCCGCCAAGGGGCTCGTGGGCATCCTGAAGGTGGACCTCAGCCCCCGCCAGCTCGGGGGGGTCCACCAACGGCTCGGGCACCCATGGCACGAGCTCATGGTATCTACTTAGCAGGTGCCAAGTGCCGTCGGGGAACCTCCAAACGATCCTCATCCTAGTGGCGGTGGTCCGGCCGGCCACGCGCACAGGAGTCGGAGGTAGCGGGAGCTGGGACATGGCATGCGCGTACCCCAAGCCCCGAGCGATCCGGGAAACGATGTTCCTGCTCACAAAATAATACCATTATTATTATTAACTTTAAAATTATTACTATTAAACTTTTTATTTATATTAGAGTATATTATTATTATTATTGTTATTATTATTATTTATCATTATTGTTATTATTATTAGAGTTTATTTTGTAGCTTCTGTATATACAAAATAATACTATTATTATTATTATTATCAACTTTAAAATTATTACTATTAAACTTTTTATTTATATTAGAGTATATTATTATTATTATTATTATTATTATTATTATTATTATTATTATTATTATTATTTATCATTATTGTTATTATTATTAGAGTTTATTTTGTAGTTTCTGGATATACAAAATAATACTATTATTATTATTATTATCAACTTTAAAATTATTACTATTAAACTTTTTATTTATATTAGAGTATATTGTTATTATTATTATTTATCATTATTGTTATTATTATTAGAATTTATTATGTATGTTTGAACATTGGTTTACAAAATATAAGGTGTATATATGTTGATATGTTCTCGATAAGATTGTTTAGGATATCATTAAAACGTCACGGTTTGTTCACGTACGCATGTTTGTATGTATGTTTACGAAGTGTATTTGTTCTTATTTTATATATATGTTGATGTGTGTGCATGTTCATGAAAAAAATATCCGATTCGGTATACGTAAATATTATAAACGGTTAATGTGTGGGATTAGGGTACCACAAACGGTCACGGTTAGACCATACCGTGACCTCTTTTGTTCATCAAGATGTGATGGTTAGGTCACCACATCACACTTTGTGTTAACAAACTGTGACAGCTTCATTCCACAACGCCACATGTGAGAAAAGCGGACACGGTTTGCCCAAACCGTGATCTTTTGGTCCAGATTATTTTAAAAGAATATGTTTTCTATATCTTTCAGCGAACCACTTCTGTCCCGACCGGTTAAGACGGTAGGGCAACAGGGGAGTGGTGTGGGCTCGAAACCCACTACCACCAGTTCAAGGAGGTATTTTTTATAAAATTATTTAATTAGTAAAATTTTAAAAAATTAGGCAAACGGTCACGGTTTGCCCTAACCGTGACCTTTTGCCAAGCCCTAACCGTGACCTTTTATGTCACACCCCGACCGACGGCGGAATCATCGGAGCGGACGAGGGAATGATTGATTGTTCATAACACATGGTTGTCTAACAGTGGAAATAATATTAAAATCAGATTACAGGATAATATAAGTTTAACATACACAAATACTACAATCGAAAACCACAAATAATAATTGTCTTTTATTTTAACTAAGTCCGTGTCTTAGATGAGCACGTAGAAGTCCACTATCTTGCTTAACCTGAAATGATGTGAAAAGTAACGAGTCAGCTAAAATTTAGCCGGTGAGAAATCACAGTTTTGATTATACATATAGATTGATTAATTGATTGAGAATAATTCAATTCACAAGGTAACGTTAAGACTTATAATGCAATAGTAAAACATATAGATAACTGACACAATATAAACCCCTTGACTTGACACTTGCATATAATAGACTCCACACATACACCATAGATTGACTATTTGCCTCTGGCACAATCACCACTCGTAAGCCATGTGGGGTGGGTTATCCAAACCAGTAGATCTACATTGATACCAGGATTGATTGATTGAATTAGGGTTTTACTGTCGTCCAGTTTATCACAGTATGTTCACATAATTACAAGTAATAACATAACCCGTCTTGAATTGAATTAAGAATGAAATAACAATAGAATATCATGATTGAATATATTGTATCACATGATTTCCCCCAAATAAGAAATGATATAAAAAGGGGATATGAATACTCACCTGATGGATGAGATTGGATTTTGAACGTGATAGATTAGACACCTATGATTTCCTTATGATTAACCTAGGAAACGGTGCCTCGAATTAGAATAATAGTGATTTGAGAATTTGGGAATGTATTAGGGTTTCCATTTGGTTTTTGAATGGTAGTTTAAATAGTTTATCTAGTTTGATTGTTTTGAAATCAATAAAATGAATTTGAAAGTGATTTTTTTAGAATTTATTAGAATTAAATATATATTACGCGTAACCATTTGTTTTATCGTGAAAGTGTGAAAAATAAACAAATGATTAATTTTATTAATTAATGATATGATAATTAATTAAATTATTTAATCATTTAAATAACTAAAAGAAATAAAATTGGTATTTGGAATGATTTAAATATAAAAATTTATATATTTAATCATTATTTAAACAATAATAAATATTATTTGAAATAATTAAAAGTAATATAGTGTCATATAATAATTTAATAAATTAAATTATTATTAGAAGCTCACTTTTGTTTAAATAATTTTGTATTATTTGTAATTTTATTTATTTAAAACATTTATTAAAATAGGTAAAATGTTAAAAATAAATTTCAGAAATTAATTAAATTGTTTTAAAATTTTTAATGTTTTAAAAACATTTTTTATGATTTTTGGGTATTTTTTATGATTTTTAAAAGCTTAAAAAGCCTTAAAAAATTAAGTGAGGTGGCCGGGTCTCGAACCCGGGACCTCAGGTATAGTATGGGGCGCGGGTACCAGCAGGCCAAAGGCCTAATCAGCGAATGGAATGGGTTCCATTTAGTTTTAAACACAAACAGAAACCATCCCCAAAACCATTCGAACCCTAGGTTCGATTTTCATCAAATTGAAGCTTAAATCGATCCTGATTGTTTCCGAATTCATGGGGCTTTTGTTCCCCATGAAAAACCGAACGTGTATGTGTGTGTAATTGATTATATGATGATCGAATCAAGTTTTACCCAATGAAGAACAGGTCGCGACTCGTGGGGTGCTCGATTGATGCTCAAACCACAACCATAATCAAATTAAACCGAGGGTTAGCTTCGTATGATGATAAGAATGAAAAGCCCTATGTTAATTTTAGTAAAAATTGATCGGGGATGGGGATTCGAGAGTGTTGCAGGTCCGAACGGAAGGTGGTATTCAAATGGAGGTTTCGAGCTTGTTTTTCATGCAATTGATTGTGTTATTCGATTAGGTGGGTTTATATGATTATCTAGGTGCGTTTATTTTGATTAATTATTGAGTTTAGTGGCGGATTTGGTGGGTGGTCGGCCGCGATAGTGGGGAACCGAGTGGGGGTGGGGTTCGATCGCACTAACCACTCGACTAAAGGGGTCATAGGTTGGAATATCGGTCGCGAGTATGTCGGGGGTTTTAATTCGGTTGAATTCGTGTGGTTTTGGGGGTTGGGGGTTGCCGGAGATGTGGCCGGAGAGGGGCCGGAGAGGGAGAAGGGGGTCGACGGGCGGTGGGTTAGGATTTTTAAAAAATTTACACTTTGGGTCCCTGTGGTTTGTAAAGTTTGTTATTTTGTGTTAAAACTTATGTTTTAAGTTTCATAAATTACCATTTAGCCCCTGGACTTTATTATTATAATTAATGTTATTATTACTATTATTATTATTATTATTATTTATTATTATTATTATTATTATTATTATTGTAATTATCAATATATTAGATAATAATTTTTTTACAAATACTAATCATAAAAATAATCGTGATGTTACATTTTACAAGTGCCATGCGCCCGAACAAGTGCCATGCGCCCGAAAAGAGGTCATGGTTAGACCTAACCGTGACCGTTGCCAAACCTTAAACGTCACGGTTTGGTCAAACCGTGACAGTTTATCCTCCTATTTGATTTAGTGTTTTATTATTATTACTATTATTATTATTATTATTATTATTATTATTATTATTATTATTATTATTATTACTATTATTATTATTATTATTATTATTATTATTATTATTTATCATTATTGTTATTATTATTAGAGTTTATTTTGTAGTTTCTGGATATACAAATAATACTATTATTATTATTATTATTAACTTTAAAATTATTACTATTATTATTTCTTCTATTATTATTATTATTATTATTATTATTATTATTATTATTATTATTATTATTATTATTATTATTATTATTTCAATTATTATTATTATTATTATTATTATTATTATTATTTCTATTATTACTATTATTTTTATCATCATCATCATCATCATCATCAAATAAAGGAATCTTCATTAATATGATAAAGTATCGGAGAATGATATCTTACAGGAGGCATTGGTGCCTCTTTGACGATCCGTTATTCTAACGTAATTATTTATACGATCCTCATACATATTTTGTCATTCTAGTGCTTGTTGATATGCAAATCTCGGCCAATGATAGCTCACACTGGGCATTAGGTAATCCCCTTCCAATTCTATGCAAAGAAAGTGATCTTGGTTAATATGAGCAAGTGCGACAACTGGATAGGTGAATAATAGCTCTGGGGCTGTTCTCAGCGGGAACCATGTCGGGATGCCAAATGAAGAAATAAGATGCACAATACAACTGAATGTTTCCGCAATTATGAGTCCATGGGCCGGAAAAGTTAGCCAATAGGTATCGGGTGCGGGTTGAGTGGTGCCAAACCAATTTAAGCTATTACGAACAGAATCATAATAGCCAGGCATCTCGCGGTTCAAATTGCTCCGCCAATACCACATGTTTCTGTCCATCTCCGACAACATTTGACGCCTAACCCATTCCCATTCATTTTGCTTTCTCCCTAAAGCCACCGCGATCGCCAGAAAACCACAGTTACCATCAGGCCTCACATCTTTTATAGTCGAAACGTACCGGTGAATCCACTGGGGCAGCTGATCCTTAAACTTCATAACTTTTATCACGTCCTTTGGTTTTAATATTAAAGGAAACCCTAGGGCAGCTCCCGTAATCGGTACATTTGAAGCAGCCTTTGCCTGATTAGAACGGTCGTTGGGCATTTTAAACTGAGGGGTATATGAGCTATGCCTCGCCGGGTCAGGCATAGTTTGTTATGAGGAAGTATAGGAGCTGTGTCTAGCAGCCTCATACTGTGATGTATTGGAGTCCGCTCTTCTTTGTTACTCCTTAATATTTGGACGACCACGTCGATCATGACGCACCTCAGGTTCTTTAAGTTTTGACTTGCTCTTAAACAAAGAGTCAAATACTTTGTTAAACAATTTTTCTTTACTTGAGGATTGGGAGACGACATAACCTTTTGTTTCAAGTCACCAAATTTCACATCGTAGTCGGGTTCAGGCGGCGCGACGTACGCTGGCTCGAAATCAAGCTTCCTCCAGTGTGGATCTACCGCATCGAGTGGAATACTTGTGACTGGATTTAAAGATTAAATTATTAGTGAAAAATATGCAATCGTGTGACAACAATAAAAAATGTATTAAGAAAAATATAACCTTCTCGGGTGTATATCTCCAAACGACAAGCACATGGCAAGCCCATGGACATGAACAACTGGTGTCCACATGAACCCCCAGACTCCTGAATCATTTCCATTTTCGTCAACTTTGATTCAAGGAGGCTAAGGCAAAAAACAGATACTTTATAATGTAATTTTGAAAATAATGACAGTCGATGGTCTTTTTTAATATTCACACGGGACACCTCGAATGTTTTACAAATTTCAATCTCCTGGCCGCGCACGAGGTCACAAACATATCCGACAAGTGTGTGCAACGTATTATTGGTCCCTGTGAGGTAACTCTTGAAGTTGGCATATTGGCCCTCAACCTTATTAGTTGTAAATTCACCAAAGTTAAGGCGGTCGTACATCCAACAACTAATAATTTTCTCTTTGTACGGCACCAACCAATTATTCCAAATATATTCCCATACCTCTTAAAGAAATAAAAAATTTTATAAAATGAACAAATAAATTATTAGAGTAAAAATAACTATGAAATTCTTACCACGTTTACCATCTTCATTTAACTTTTCTTCCATCTTCCTGCAATTGTAATCGTACAATGCCTCTGTGAGAGACGAACACAAGGTCTTCCACCAGTATGAAAAATCCTTCCACATGTCGGTTTTGAAAAGGATATTCCACCGTCTTTTGATATTCTCCCTAACGTGCCACCTGCATAGGTTTTTAGTATCACTCGGGAACACTGTGTCACACGCGCTCATCAGGGACAGGTCCCTGTCTGTGACAATAACGCGGGGTCCACACACCCATTGAGCATATCTCTGATCCGCTCCAGTACCCATGTGAAGTTGTCCTGCCATTCCCTCGATATAAATGCATGCGCAATACAAAACGACTTCGACGTCGATGTAACGCCAATAACCTGAACAAACGGAATGTTGTACATGTTGGTCTTGTACGTCGTGTCTATCAACATTACGTGCGGGAATGCGCGCCACATTTTATACGAAGTAGGATGACAAAAGAAAACATCTTCCACGGCCTTAGTAGTTGCATTCGTTCGTGTATCATACACGAACTCTTTAGATTGTAGCAGGTTTTCAAGTTCCTGCATTGGTGTCATGCCTTTTCTCCCCTCAGCCCTAAACTTCGACGTCAGATTGTATATGTCTTGAACAACACAGACACTGTGGGGAAAGTGCTTCCTTACGGCTGAATGAATATGTCGTGGCCGCACGTGCTGTCTGTGTAACTTCTTGACAAGATCAATTTCTTCGGCGGTCATCTTCCTAAGATGCGCGTGGCCCTCCTCGTACGCAACATGATCGCGGTTGTCCGTCTCGTTTCTCACCTCTAACATCCAACTGTCACTCTTTCCTACGTACTTCCCTACGAGTTTAAAGGGACATCCTTTCTTTATGCTCCCAGTACGTCTACTTGTGCCAGTGAATTTAGGTTCACCACTACGATTGCATAATAGTTCCACATCCTTTTTTCGTGACCGACCCACCACAATGATGCACCCATGCTCTCGTCCTCTCATTTTAGCCCACTTCTCCAAGTCCTCACGAGAATCAAAATACTGAAAAAATGATAAAGCTATACATAAAAAAACAATATATAAAACAAATAAAAAAATAAAATAAACAAAAGAATAAAAACTCTTCGTACTTTATCGGTTTTATAAGAAACCGTAGCCTTTCTTATCCGATCCTCATCCCTATCATGCTCCGTGGTGTCCCCATGGTTTTCTTTGAGGTGAACCGAACCGTCACTCTCATCTGTGTCATTCCCATTAAAAGTATCCGACACATGTGTAATTTCTAGTTCTGACTGGTACGGGGGATGTCCGTAATCCAGCTCTGTTTGTGAGTGGTACGTGTTCGGGTTGGTTTCCTCCTCCCCCCACGGAGGGTGACTCCCGTATACGTAATATTCCTAAAAAAGATAATGGTTAGATATTTCAAATAATAAGTTATAATAAAACATATACTAGTTCAACCTGGTTCGAATCTTCGATATGTGGCACCTCATTCAAATCTGGAAGCTTCAACTTTTGATAATGATCTCCCGAACCCGATATTGTTTTCGAATTAACGTGTTTTTGGAATGACGAAGGCTGAAAAATCTTGAGTGTTGGATGAATGAAAGCTCAAATAGCTTATGATAAAAAAATTTCGAGTGGTGGATTAAATGGCGAGTGTTGAAAGCTGAAAGGTATTTAAGGTGAAAATCTGGTGCACAAACCGTCACGGTTTGGCCTCCACGTGACGGTTCGTGGCGTGAATCCCGGCCCTTTTGTCAACATCACGGTCTACCTCGTACATTAAACCGAACCTCGTACCCTAGAGGTCACGGTTAGGCCAAACCGTGATGGTTTGGTGACCGGTTTTTCAACTTTTCCAGGCCATTTGTCGTTTTGGTGTCACGGGGTGTCGGAAGACAGACACAGAAACCGTGACCTGCAAGACCTTGTGGTCACGGTTAGGCATCAAAATGTGACCGCAAGCCCTAACTGTGACCGTTTGGCCCGGCCTACCCCCAAAAAACCCCTGCGGTGTCCCCAGCACCACCCTTAATAATACGCGAGTGTTTGTTTTATTTTTGCTTTATTTTTGGTCCTATTTCTTTTGTTGACCCAAAGGGTCATGACCAGGTCCTAACATTATTATATAATTCATTTTCTTATCCTTTTCCTTTCCACATATTTATTTTACTTAATAATAAATATTTTAAACTTAAATTAACTTAATTAATTAAAATTTTTGTTTTAAATTTAATCACCAATCTATAATATTTATCATTTATTAATAACATATAATTCAGTATTGTTATTATTAGAATTTTATTTATATATTTTACTATATTATGTTGATGCTACATAGCGTGTGGAATTCAAATAACTTATAGAAAAGTAGGTGCGGAAATTTCTTCCCACCACTAGCAAGTCTTGGTCATGAAATAAATGTACTCAAGAAAAAAATAAAAAAATAAAATATTAATTGTCCCTCGTATAATATATATATATATATATGTATATATATATCAAGCCAATACTCTTCACTTTCCATCTAATATATAAAATAAAATGATGCATGTTCTTGTTTCTTTTCTGCTATGCATACAACTCATGAGTGGTCTTACTATGGCTCTTACGGAAGATGCCAACATGAGCTTCTGCAATGAGGAGGAGAGACGAGCTCTACTCGATGTTAAAACCGATGTAATCGATCCGCATGGAAATCTAAATGATTGGGCGAGTGAAGGAGAAAAAATGGACTGTTGCAAATGGGCGGGTGTCATTTGCAACAATCACACTGGTCGTGTGATTGAACTTGATCTTACTTTTAGTTCTTCTGGTCTTAGAGGTAAAATTAGTCCTTCTTTTCAAGTGTTAAATCATCTACAATACCTTAATCTCAGCGGTATTAATTTTCAGACCAATCCTTTACCAAATATTTTGGGTTCCCTGTCCCGCTTACGAGTTATGGATATTTCTAGTGCTAATATAAGCGGACATATTCCTCATCAGCTTGCAAACCTCTCCGACTTGCTTCGTCTTGATCTTAGTCGTAATCTTTTACAGGGATCCATTCCGTTTTCCTTTGGAAATTTGACTTCTCTTACTTATCTAGACCTTTCACAAAATCAGCTACAAGGTGACATTCCAAAATCTTTAGGGAATTGCTTATCTTTACTTCAATTAGATTTGTCACAAAACCACCTCAAGGGGTCAATTCCAGATAGTATGGGTCAACTTTCAAATCTAGAATATCTTGATTTTGCTCACAATTCTTTAAACGGAATCATTTCTAACGGTTTGGGTCAGGCTTCAAATCTTAGATTTCTTGATGTGTCATCCAACTCGCTTCAAGGTGTTATATCTCAAGTTCATTTGTTAAATATCACCCACCTGCATTATTTGGACCTATCTTTTAATTCTTTAGCATTAGACTTGAACGACGTCAATGGCGAAATCTCTTTTCAGTTATCAACAATAAAGTTGCAATCTTGCAACCTGGGACCTAGGTTCCCTATGTGGATTAGAACTCAGAGAGATTTCAGACACCTTGATATTTCTAGTGCTGGAATATCAGATAACATCCCTGCATGGTTCTTCGACCTACCAGCTGGATTGGAATTTCTAAACATCTCTTCAAATCAAATAAAAGGTACATTACCAAATATCATGTCTTCTTTTCTTGGATATGTAGCAATGGATTTGAGTAACAACCGTTTTGAAGGAAGGGTACCGTTATTGCCTTCTAAACTAGCTGCACTAAACCTCTCTAGAAACAAGTTCTCAGGAACACTATCTTTCTTATGTGTGATTGATGGGTTCATAGGTTTTCTTGATCTCTCCAACAATTTCTTTTCTGGGAGCCTGCCTGATTGTTGGAAGAACAGAGTAATATTAAGAGTTGTTAATTTATCAAATAACAATCTGTTGGGGGAAATACCTTCTTCTTTGGGAAATTTGTTTCTTGTGGAGGCATTGTATTTGCGAGCAAATGCCTTTGTGGGTGAGCTGCCAGTGTCCTTAGGCAACTGCACAAGACTAAGATTTTTGGATCTTGGAAAAAATAAGTTATCCGGAGCGATACCAGAATGGATAGGGGAAAAACTCTCAAAATTATATGTTCTTGTTTTAGGTTCCAATAGATTCTATGGAAGCTTACCTTCCCAAGTGTGTTGGTTGTCTAATCTTCAAGTTCTTGACCTGTCTAATAATGGATTGTCGGGTGACATTC
Source organism: Flaveria linearis (assembly GCA_024085815.1). Taxonomy (NCBI): domain Eukaryota; kingdom Viridiplantae; phylum Streptophyta; class Magnoliopsida; order Asterales; family Asteraceae; genus Flaveria; species Flaveria linearis. Next base: position 5,100,788 of record CM044013.1, read on the forward strand.
CTAGGTGCGTTAATAACTTCACAGCTATGGCTAAAAGAAGCTTTGGAGATGATATGACTAACCATTCTTATCTATCTTATATTCCAGTTCTCCAACATCCAAGCACTAATATTCCTAGTTCTGAAAATATAATTTCCGAGAGAGACTATTTTTTGGACAATGCATTGGTTACATGGAAAGGTAAGGAACGGTCGTTCGAAAGAAGTGGCTTGCAACTACTAAAGACCATTGATCTTTCGAGAAACAACTTATCCGGAATACTTCCGTATGAGATCACTAGTCTTATTGATCTGGCTTCCTTGAATCTTTCCACCAACAAACTACATGGGGAAGTCCCGAAAGACACAGGTCGGTTGAAATCGCTTCAATCTCTTGACTTGTCAAGAAACGAGTTTTTTGGACATATTCCATGGAGTTTATCACAGTTAAATTTTCTAAGTGTTCTCGACCTCTCAAACAATAACTTGTCAGGAAGAATACCAACTGGTCCTCAACTCCAACTTTTCGATTCCACATCCTACAGTGGTAACCCTCAACTTTGTGGACCTCCACTTACACCAAGATGTGGGCTTCCACCTGTTGTTCGAGAGAAAGATGTTGAAGAAGATGAAGATGACCTTTGGAAATCATTTTACACAGGTATGGGTGTTGGATTTGCGGTTGGATTTTCAGGAATATGTTGTGCTTTGTTTTTTAATCGTCGTTTTAGATATGTCTTCTTTGCTTGGTTGAGTAGCATGAAGGATTGGATATATGTAATGGTGGTTGTGCATTTTGGCAAACTTGTAAGAAAGTTTAGAAAGTAAACACTGCTTTGTATTGATTATATAGAAAATGTATGAGTTGAAAAGTAAAAACCATGGTTTCCTAAGTATATATGGTACAATTTCTAGTAAGGTTGATTTGAAATAAAAATTGATATACTTTTTCAGTTAATTATTACATATATATACCTAATGTTGCATATCTTGCGACGCTTTCAAAGTAAGGGATCATGAGGAAGAAATTTGGATTATAATACGACTTCTGTTTCAAATAAAAATATAACAGTCATGAAAAAAACAACGGTGGAAGATGCATATATGTGAAAGTATTGGTGTTAAACGAGACAGTATAGATCTAGTTTATTACTTAACCATGGACGCAGTTTCTTAACCTCCACCTTAATGGTATACCGTTCATGCAATGTTCTTATGACCGGATCAGACCGGCCGGTTCGACCGGGGATCGGTCAGGTGGCCGGTCCGGTCTACTATGGTTCGTTTTTATCTGGTAGAAGCGGCCGGTTGGTCAGACCGAGAAACCGGACCAGTTCGGACTGATTTTTTTTTATTTTAATGGGTAAAAACAGTGTTTTGAACCATAAATTAGTGTGTTGGATATACAAATATAGTTAAGTTTTATATATAACTATAAAATACATATATAAATCATATATAAATTACTTATATTTAATTACACATATACTATATATATAATTATGAGGTAATCCGGTTCTTAAATCCGGTCCGACCACCAAACCAGTAAAGCGTCCGGTTCGACGTACGATCCGGTTCTGAAAACATTGCGTTCATGCATGGTTATACTATTTCATGCATGAGTTTGTATCTATTTATGGATGAATGATTATGAATTGTTACTGTAATAATATATTAAATTCAGTACATATTGGTACCTTTTAAAACCTAATAAAGTGGATAATTACGTCAAAATAACTATAAGTATAGTTGCTATATCATCATGTTGGGACTTTAATGCGGATTATACCGATATATTAAGAGAAAACCCATGATCACCACTAGATCACTCCCATCCCCCAGCAAATATTCGTATGTAGCAACAATTTTGAGTAACTTTTTATTTGCATTATTTGAGATCTTCACCAATAGTACGTAAATGTTAATTAACCCATAAAGACATGATATAAAAAAAATCTGAAAGTGTAAGTATCGGAAGAAATATATACTGATTTTATTTTTTTGGAGTGTAGGATATCGAACGAGAACATTAGCAATTCCAACATCAGGAGATATGTTTAGACCTTAGTTAATTCTTTTCTTTAATAAGAGTGGCTAGTAACTTTATTATTTTTTAGGTAGATCGATCTGAATCTTGAATGTATTATCTTTTTAATTGACTTTACCTATATATGCTTATGTATTGATTTAGTAAAGCTTTAATCTTATTATTTTTTATGATGTGTATGAATATTTTTTTCGTATTGTTTATATTACTCATTCATGTGTTGTGTCATTAGTTGGTATAGCAATTTATAGTTGTTGACATTTAGTTCTCTATCTAGGGCTTGAGATCTTAACTGGTGATTGATAAATTTGATAGTATATATACATGGAATTACTTTAGGTATGGATCTTAATAAAAGGCTTAAATCTCTAATATTAGGATATTTTTCATATTTATTAATTATTAATTAAGTTGAATGTAGGTTATGTTAGCGTGAGGTGCATCTTCTTGTAATATTTATCTAGTTATAAGTTATAAATGATATGGTTAAGTTTGCTTGGTGACCTTGTGTAGTTAGCGTGTATATATAGAGTCTAACTTTTCTTTAATTGTAAGATTATGACCCTTTAGCGGGGAGTTAGTCTGTTCTAGTACTTCGACACAAGTGTTTGTTCTTCATCATAGTAAATCTTAGGGTAGCGTAGCGAGACAGTAAGATCTAGAGCTGTAAGCATTTGCTATGCTAATACATATTTAAAGCAATGTTAGTCCAATTATGAAACTGTTATTATAAGTAATTAAAATAATCAAAATAAATCAAGAGGGTAACACAACTAGGTGATACACTTTCTCCATTTGATTGTTCTTAGTATTTTTCTATCTCGTTGTGTTAATTATTTAATTTTGAATTCTTTAGTCACAATTAAATTTTTATCATTAGTTGTTTTAGAATAAATATCATCAGCGATTAATATTGAGAGCTATTGTGTTAATGAGATCGATAATGATAGTTAGACTTGAACGTAATAAGTGGGACCTGTATAATCAATCCTTTTGACAATTGAGGAACTTTAATATACACTTTCTCCAAATTTGGTATTTTAAAATTACATTTCTTGGAAGTTTTCTCTTGTCTATAATGTTAAAAAAATTGTTTTCTTGACCAAGTCTTAGTTAAAGATTTTCTAAGAGCTTTTATTTGCAGGTTTAAAAGGTTATAAACCGAGGAACATAAATGATGGTGATCTTGAGGTCTCACTTAAAGATTCTATCAGTTTTACAAAGAATACATTAGCATAATACTATACTTAAAATGTAAAATTCACCAATGTGTGGTATATAATTACTTTTATCTATTCACTTTAATGATTAATACATGTAAACTTGAAACTAAAATGGCTGTCAAAGTGCAGTCCACATAATTACTTAAGCACGCCCGTAGTCTGTCCAACAAGTTGTCTATTTCTTCTTAATTATCAAGTTAAAGACAGATAACTTCCAAGTTTGGAGTTTTTCAAATCTTTGGTAAGTTTTTATTATGAAAGAGGTTGAAATACAAAGTGTATTTTTGTTACAAAGTGTGAGAAGACATGAGTAAAAAAAGTCACAAAAAAATTATATCTCACAATTTAAATCGAATTTTCAAAAAAGTAATTCCGAGCTTTTGTTCCCCTAGCTGTCCTCACTAAGAAAAAAAATAAACAAAAATAAAAAAATAAAAAATAACGTTTTTTATTGTGTTATTTATGAAAGACACAATGACGTCATTGTGTCATTATGAAAGACACAATAACATCATTGTGTCATTATGAAAGATACAATAACGTTATTGTGTCATTATGTCATTATGAAAGACACAATAACGTTATTGTGTCATAAAAGACACAATAATTTTTTTTTCTGTTTTTCAATTTTTTTTCTAGAAAGAGGACGACGAGAGGAACAGAGATTCCAAAGTACTTTTTTGAAATTCGATTTAAATTGTGCGATATAATTTTTTTGTGACTTTTTTAGACTCATTATGTCTTCTCACACTTTGTAGCAAAAATATAGTTTGTAGAATAATCTCACCCTTTTATTATTTCATTTTATCGTTTTGATATAATACCTTTTAATTATTTTGCGTTAATTTCACTATTAGTAAAGCGAACATTTCAAACCGAAAATATTCGTCGTAAATTTTATGACCTTGTGCCAAAATATAAATTGTCAAAAAATTAGCGACCAAATTTTACGACAGTTCTGCAGCGGAACATTTTAAAATTACATTATAAATATCGGTCGCAAAACAATTGTAAGCATTGAAAAACAAAAACAAAACATATATCAATCGCAAACCGATCGCATATTTACTCATAAATCATGATCACAAAGTTGTCACAAAATGGAATTACGTACCATTTAGGTTTTGCGACTGAATTTCAGTGTCAAACCTGTTGTCATAGAATTTTTGTGATGATTTGCGACCAAAAAATTTTGTCGCAATCTAGTAATTAATGTTTCGTTTGATAACAATTTTGTTTGCGTTTGTATTCAACAAAGTGGATGATATCAAAATAAGTTGATTTGTATTCACTAACCAGTAAACAATATCTTCGTTCAATATGATTTCTAGTCGGCAGTATGAACAAGTGACAGAATTATGTGTGAAAAGAAAAACTTCATATTTCTGACCACTAACTTCCTCGTATGTTCTGATAGTGATTTAATTCCAATCTGCAACAGTAACTTGTGGAAAACTTTCCTCAAATCCACTAATATATGCTTTTTTACACGGAATAGCGTTTAATTTTTGCTATAAATTGTTAAGGTCATTTTCCAAGTAACATACAGAGATAATTATCATTTGTGATGTCTATTCTTGTGTCAAATTTGCTACTATTCATATTATTATTTACTCTTACTCTTGGTCTCATAGAAGAAGATGCCAACGTGAGCTCGTGCATTGAGAAGGAGCGACGCGCACTCCTTGATGTTAAAGCCGCTCTAGTAGATCTTTATGCCAACGTAATCGACCAACATGGAGATTTTAGTGATTGGGGAAGCGAACGAGTAACAATGGATTGCTGCAAATGGGTGGGTGTCCGGTGTAGCAATCACACTGGTCATGTGATTGAACTTGATGTTACGGCTTTCAATCCTCATAGCAGTTTCAAAGGTAACATCAGTACGTCGTTACAAGTGTTAGATGAGCTACAATATCTTAATCTGAATAAAATTGATTTTCAATCCAATCCTTTACCTGAGTTTTTGGGTTTCATGTCCAACTTGCAACGGTTGGATATTTCTGGTGCTAATCTTAGCGGATCAATTCCGCATCAACTTGGCAATCTTCCTAACTTGCTTCATCTTGATCTGGGAAGTAATTCGTTGAGTGGACCTATTCCTCATCAAGTTGGCAATCTCTCTAACTTGCTTCATCTTGATCTTGGTCGTAATTCTTTGTCGGGGTCAATTCCTTTATCATTTAGAGACTTGACATCTCTTAGCTATTTAGACCTCTCACAAAATCATATAGGAGATGTCATTCCAATTTCATTTGGGAATTGTTCATCTTTAGTTCATCTAGATTTGTCACAAAACCTCCTTAATGGGCCATTGCCGAGCTTTATCGAATGTTCTTCCTTGATTAACATGTCCCTTGCTCACAATTCATTGAATGGAAGCATGCCTGACTTCACAGGATGTACATCCTTGCGGAATTTAGATCTTTCTAGTAACTTTTTAAGCGGAAACATGCCCAACACTATGGATCAACTTTCAAATCTTGAATATCTTGATATTGGTCACAATTCTTTGAATGGAAGCTTGCCTGATTTCGACGGATGCCCTTTCATTTCATATTTAGACCTATCCAGTAATCAGTTATCTGGCAATGTACCAAACAGTTTGGGCCAAGTTTCAAATCTTGAAGTTCTTGATTTATCTTCCAACTCTCTTGAAGGTGTTATGACTAAAGTTCATTTTCTAAATCTCACCCACCTAAAGTATTTGGATTTGTCTTTTAATTCTTTAGCCATAGACTTGAACATCCCCGATAGAGTTCTTTTCCAATTATTAACAATAAAGTTGCGAGCCTGTATGTTGGGACCGAGGTTCCCCATATGGATTAGAACTCTTGAAAATATCAATCATCTTGATATTTCTAGTGCTAACATATCAGATAGCCCCCCAGCATGGTTTTGGGACCTACCAAAGGGATTGGAATTTTTGAACCTCTCATCAAATCAAATAAAAGGCATGCTACCAGATATAACATATTCTTATGGCTACTATCCTGGAATAGATTTGAGTAACAATCATTTCGAAGGAAGGGTACCGTCATTGCCTTCAAAACTGGCATCGTTAAATCTCTCTGGAAATAGATTCTCGGGACCACTTTCTTTTTTATGTGACATCGAAGGGTGGTTGACTTTTCTTGACCTTTCCAATAATTCATTATCAGGGAGCCTTCCTGATTGCTGGTTAAAGTTTCAAAAAAAACTAGTCGTTCTTAATTTATCATATAACAACCTGTCTGGGGAAATCCCTTCTTCTTTAGGACTCTTGTCTAGGCTAGAGGCAATGTATTTGAGAACAAACTCCTTTGTCGGTGAATTGCCAATGTCCTTGAGCAACTGTACAAGACTAAGGTTTTTGGATCTTAGGGAGAATAAGTTATCTGGAGTCATACCAGAATGGATAGGGGAAAAACTTTCAAGGTTATATGTTCTCGTTTTAGGGTCAAATAGATTCTATGGGAGGTTACCTTCACAAGTATGTTGGTTGCATAATCTTCAAGTCCTTGACCTGTCTAATAATGGATTGTCGGGTTATATTCCTAGGTGCTTTGATAACTTCACGGCTATGGCTAGTGAAAGTTTTGGAGATGATATGACTAGCCATTCTTATTACTCGTATATTGGAGTACGCAATGTACCAGACTGGGGACTATGTGAAAATGACATATATCATTTAGATAGTGTGGATCAAATAGGTAAGCGTGTGTGTCCTTATCAGTCTCAAAAAACCCATTTTCAAGACAATACTTGGGTTACGTGGAAGGGGACAAAGAGGTCATTTGGAAGAAGTGGTTTGCAGTTACTAAGGAGCATTGATCTTTCAAGAAACAACTTATCCGGAACACTTCCAAAGGAGATCACCAGTCTCTATGAGTTGGTTTCGTTAAATCTTTCTGCTAACAAACTTTATGGTGAAGTCGTGAAGGATATGGGCCGATTGAATTCTCTTGAATCTCTTGACTTGTCAAGAAACGAGTTCTCTGGGCATATTCCTTGGAGTTTGGCACAGTTAACTTTTCTAAGTTATCTTGACCTGTCTTACAATAACTTATCGGGAAGAATACCAACGGGGACTCAACTACAAGGCTTTAATTATACCTCATACAGTGGTAATCCTCAACTTTGTGGACCTCCACTTACACCACAATGTGGGTCTGCACCTCCAACCGTAAAGAAAGATGTTGAAGAAGAGGAAAACGACTATTGGCAATCTTTTTACACAAGTATGGGTGTTGGATTTGTTGTTGGGTTTTGGGGAACATGTGGTCCACTATTTTTCAACCGTCGCTGCAGATATATCTTTTTTGCTTCGTTGAGTCACATGAAGGATTGGATATATGTAACAGCGGTTGTGCATTTTCACAAACTTGGAAGAAACTTTAGGAAATGAACACTGATTCCTATTGATTAATTGGAAAATGTATGAGTTGAAAACCATGGTTTCGTAAGTATGGGTATGGTTACTGTTAAGTTGTGAGTTTGAAATAAGAAGTGTAACAAATTGTTAGTTAATTATTGCATGTGTATACCTTATGTTGTCTTGCAACCCTTTCAAAGTCATTGTTTACCAAGAAGTATGGTTTTAATTTGGATTATAATACAAATGTTGGTTTAAAATAGAATATAAAACTCATGAATATTATGCCCAATGTTTTTAGAACCGGATCGGACGTCGAACCGGACGCCTTACGCGTTTGGTGGTCGAACCAGATTTAAGAACCGGATGACGTCATGATTATATATATAGTATATTATATATATAGTTATATACTTACGTATATAATTCAATATAAGTAATTTATGTGTGTATTTTATAGTTATATATATAACTTAACAATAATATTATTTTCAACATAATAATTTGTTATTCTACCCCTCGTTTTTACCCATTAAAATTAGAAAAAAAAAATTCAAAATCCGGTCCGACCACCGGTTCGGGTCGAACCGGCAGGTCCAACCCCTCCAAAACGAACTGGCCTGAACGGTTCGGCCCACCCTTCGATTACCGTGGTGTTGGGGCATATGTTGAAGTCCAATTTTGATTCAAATCTAAAGGGCCCTCCAAGTATAAGCATCGATGTAGCAAATTTTTTTATAAATAATACAAATTTCAATGCAAGATTCAAGTTCAATATTGATTTTTCTCATTCCGTATGCTAGTTATCTATTTTTTGAAATTAATTAAATAAATAGTCCTTTTTTTTTCCAAACATTTAGGTATGAGTTTTAACAAAAAGGGATGTGTTTTGATAAATATTTTTATTGTCTCATAATACGTGTTTGGATAGACATATTAACTGATAAGTAATTGTTTAAAGGAACTAACATTAGTTCTTCGAAAAAATAAATAATATTATATACGTAAAGAAATAATTAATAACAATGATTAAGTAATCGTTAAATAATTTGTCACACTAGCTAACTCATAACACATATTTAATGAGTGTAAGTGTTGAGAATTAAACTTCAAAGAATTGAATAATTTGAATCAAACAATTCAAGATGATTGCAAATCTTACTAACAAACTTGGATTACAAAAAAAATTGAAAAGGAATGAATCAATTGTCTCTATTACATTGACCTAATCACCTTTTATATATTCCCAAAATAAGTTGTTAGCAAGCTAAATTACATTTCAACCCTTCAAACTTGAACTAATGACACAAACAACCCCTATACTTTCTTATCAATACAAAACTATATAACTTTGATCCGATTGGTGATGGTGGTCTGGGGTTTTTAAAGGTTATAGTTGGTGATGGTGGTGATTAAAGGTTGAAGGTGGTACTGCTGGTGGTGGTTGAAGGTGGTGCTGGTGGTGATTGGAGGTGGTGCTGGTGGTGGTTGAAGATTGAAGGTGGTGTTAGTGGTTGAAGATGGTGGTGGTGACGCTGGTTGAAAGTGGTGCTAGTGGTGGAAGGTGGTGCTGGTGGTGAAGGTGGTTGAAGGCGGTGTTGGTGGTTGAAGGTTGAAGGTGGTGGTGGTTAAAGGTTGAAGGTTATGGTGGTGGTGGTTGAAGGTTGAAGTTAGTGCACTGATGCTGGTGGTGGTGGTTGAAGGAGGTGTTGGTGGTGACGGTGGTTGAAGGTGGTGGTGGTGGTGGTTGAAGGTGGAGGCTTTGATGGTGGTAGGAGATAGTAGTGGAGATGGTGAAGAAGAAAGGGTGAAGGGGGTTTGGTGTGGTGCGCAAGGGTAATTTTATCATTTCACACACACTTAACAGCAATAGTTAATGTTTATTCATTTCAGGGACCATAGTTATTATGTTTGTGCAAAGTTTTATACCAACCTTGTAATTTTATAAAGTTAGGCATGAAAAATGAAATCAGCTCAACCATAATGACCACCCGTGTAATTAAGCCCAAAACTTATTAAACTTGAGAAGTCCAATGCAACTCAAATTAAAAGCATAACTCATTATTAAATTAAATTTAACAAACCAACTCTCAATTTAAATTACTAAGACCGAGAGCTAGGGTTGTCTAAACATTCGACGCTCGCTCAAAAAATGCTCGGTTTGGTTGTAAACGAGCTGATCGACTCGTTTCCGCTTGTAAACGAGCCAAGCACGAGCAAAGTCCATTCAGATGGTTCGCCTCGAATTATTTTAATTACTTTTATATATAATTATATATACGCACACATATACAATTATATTTGTAGTTTTTTACATATGATTCTATTGGAATTGGTTCATTATATACAAATATACAATTATATTTTTCATACTAAACTAATCAAACTAAAAGAATTGAACATTAAAACTAAAAGTAAAGTTCTAAAACTCTGAGTGACATTCTTTGACTCAGACAATTGGCTCAACGCTTTTCCATCTCCCGTCCTCACTCTAAGTTGATCATCTTTCGCTCTCATCGTCATCTTCCACTACACTTTGCTTATCGTCTTATCGATCACTGCCTCAGGCCCATCATCTACCCCAAGTTGTCATTATCTCTTTCAAACCGAATGACACACTAAACAATTGGGTTGTCAAAATCGCTCACCGCTCGTCGCTTGCTCGACGTTTGCTCGAAAAGTTAGTGCTTGGAAAATTAGTTCTCGATTTTCATCTCGATTGTAAACAAGCAGGTCAATTCGGTTTGCTTTATAAACGAGCCAAGCACGAGCAAAGGTTTGTTCGGTTCAGCTCGGCTTGTGAGAAAATCCTACCGGGAGCAAGGCAGCAAGCAGACAACAACATCAACCATACCACTGCAGTCTGCTCCTCTTGCCCCTCCGCCTCCGTCCCTCCACCTGACCACCGGCCGGCAGAGCGCCATCGCCGCCTTCAAACGGTAAAAACAAGAAAATGACATTTTTATTAGGTATGTGTTTAACTTTAATTATTATCACGTTTTTTATTACTGAATGAACGTACCGCAAAAAAAAAGAGAGATACCCCTGAATATTGTGCTAGATCCGCCACTTGTGTATTTCATGTATTTCATGATGAACATGTGTGAATTGTGATGTAATCCAATAATACATATATACATGTGTATGTGTGTATTCTATATGGACGATCCGGTGTACGGTTTAAATTAATCCAAAATGCAAGCCATAAACCGAACCAATCGATTTTTCAAAACGCAAACCGTCATGTTTTAAACCAACCAAAACAACCAAATTATTCGATTTGGTCTGCTTTAGGCGGTTTATGAACATCCATGCTAAGGAGATTGCATACATATTGACTACAAGTTGTGTACGTAAACAAAAACTTTAATATTATATATTATTTTTATCTACGCTTCGTAAAAAATGTAATCAAAAATCAAATTATGTCAAATATTACATTTTATAATTTTTGTCCTGGATATTTTATTGCGACATAGTTAGTTTCTTACATTTCGATATGAATTTTATACCGAGTAATGTAGGCAACAACTTTTTACAAAAACATATATTCTTACATTCGTCCAAATACCAATCGTTGCCGCATGATTATACCTACTTAATTTTTATGTAAATAATATTTAAAACCGATCCATCGCAACACATGACCCAAAACGTACATGTCAATATAATATATTTTTATTTTTTACAACGTAATGTTTTATTTAAAATTTCACATGCACCGTTTACGCTATGATTAATTTTACTCAAGTCTCGTTGTAACTTTTATTTAAAAATTAGTCATCGCAAAATGTTGATAAAACCCACTACTGTTCATCAAATACATTCTACTAATACTTAATAGCAAAGGTCGGTGACCAATGGGGTTGGGCCATCGACTTTGCTTTTATGATATATATATGCTTTGTTTTCACATAATTAACAATTGGTTAGTTGCGAGTACTTTGAAATGGATGGTTTTTGGTTCGATGCTTGGTAACAACATTTTTTATCCTCCTTTTTTTTCTTTCTTCCAACTCCCAATTACAATTAATTCTATTATGTTTAATCCCTTATGTCGGTGGGATTTTTGGGTTGTTTTTTTTTTTTTTTGTTTTGTTTTGTTTGTTTGTATGTGTTTTTATAGGTTTGTTTTGGATGTGGGTTTGAGGTTTGGGGATGCGGTTTTTTTACGGGTTGTTGTCGGTTTTCTATTTTGGACTGTGCCGTATTCTTGTGATTTTGATGTTCGTCTGTTTTGTATATGGTGTTGGGCTTTGATTTAGTTTTTAGTTCTGTATGTTTTGGTGTGTTATGGATTTGAGGTTTTGATGTGTTTTACTTTGTGTATTTTGCTGACTTTTTGGTTTTGAACATTCATTTTGATTTTGGTTTAGGGTTACTTAAAACTCGCATAGACGCGACGACTATTTTAGTTTATCATATAATAATAGTAGTAGTTCAAATTATATCTATCTTAAAAAACTTTATTATATAATATTACGTGTTTATTTTAATGTGTAAATTTTGTTTTGAACGAGTTGGGTCAAATATTATAATTTTATTTTGTTGGTATAAATTCAAGTTACTCTATGTTTTGATGTAAATTTTGCTATGAAATGTATTAGAGCGAATGTAATCTATGCTTTATCATGTCACCTTCTTTCCCGCACTTGCTTATTTTGATGTACATTTTGAGTTGTTATACGTTTTAACGTAAATTGTGTTTGAAATATAGTCGATTTAAATAAAATATATTTTCATTTGATTGTACAAATTTGTGTTACTCCATGTTTTACGTAAATTTAGTTCGGAAACAAGTTGAGTCGATCATATTTTATACTTGATCATGACACGTACCTATTTCTATTCTATGTATTCCCTTTGGTCGGTGGGAATTTTTTTTTTGTTTTGTATGTGTTTTTATAGGTTTGTTTTGTGGGTTTGAGGTTTGGGGGTGAGGTTTTTCTTGTAAGTTTTTTGGTTTCTTGACACATCTCTTTGATGGGTGTTTCAATTACGTTCATTTATACCATTCGTTGGCGTTCTTTCTTTCGTTATCGATACCCTGTTAAGGTTTGGGTTTTCCTTTTGTTTGCTTTTTTTGGGGCTTTGATTTTCGTCAGTTTTTCTATATAGGACTGTGTCACGCTTTGCTTTTCGTCTATTTTGTTTATGGTGTTGGGCTTTGATTTAGTTTTGGGTTCTGAATGTTCTTGTGTGTTATGAATTTGGGGTTTTGGTATGTTTTACTTTGTATTTTGCTGATTTTATGGTTTCAAACCTTCATTTTGATTTTGATTTAGGGTTACGTCAAAACTCGCATAGCCGCGACAACGCGCCGGGCCCAAACCTAGTTAATTTCTATTCTCTTAACTCTCAAGAACAATCAATTATTTTTATGTATGTATCAGTTAAATTCGATTCTGTTCACGTTTTTATGTAAATTTTTATCAAAAAACAAGTCAGTCAAATATAAATTTTGTGTTGGTTTATGTTTTGACGTAAGTTTTGTTTAACAACGAGTTGGTTCAAGTATAATATGTTAGTATAAATCCCATTATTCTAAGTTTTGACACAAATTTAGTTTGGAATGAGTTGGAAGATTGTAGTCTATAGTTTATACGTCATATACGGCATCGACACGCGTGCTTAACTTTATGTATGTTTAAATACGTTTTCAACCGTCGATATAAATTCGAAGTACTCTACGTTTCGACGTACATTTAGTTCAGAAACAAGTCGGGACGATTGTAGTTTATAATTTATCACGCCGTGTACAGCAACGCGCGACAGGTAAAAAAAACTAATCATATTTAAAAGGGAAGAATACGAATACATATGTTTTACCATTCTCTAGATTTTAACGCCACTGTAGCATGTGAAAAGATTAAGAAACAGAAGAAGATAAAAATAATTGTTAACTTATCAATTCCAATTCAGTAGGTTTGTGTGTAGTGAGTAAATATTATAAACTACAATATAAACTTTTTCCAAAGCAATGTAGTCATTCCATAACTATCGATACTTTTTTTGTTTCGTTATCCACTTGACTCGTTTACATCTTAATATAGTATTAATTAAAAATTTATTTACTAAACTAATGTTAATAGAGAAGTAGTTATCAGAATTATGTTTTTGACACTTATACGTTTCTCCCTCCTGGTCTTAGTTTATATCAAAATAAGGTATCTTTGTAGAAGTTAAGCAAGTTAGTTTCTAGAAAATTCAAAAAGCATTTACTGGATTTTGAGATTCGAAGTCTTTAATTGTTTCAATATAATAATATTAAATTCTTATTATTATCTTTTTATTAGTTATATATACTTTAATTTTTATAAAACAAACCTTATCGCATTTGCTATAGTTTTTTCATGCTTTACCCCCCCCCCCCCCCCACAACCCCACAATAACTATATGGATTCACGTTAATGTTTCGACATTAGTTTTTTCACGGTTTTACGTCACTACTGAATCAAGAGGTCTTTTTTAAAAATAGTTTAGAAAACGTTTTTAAAAGATGCATAAGCATTTTTATTAAAAATAGTTTTTTCTTATTACTTTTGTAAATAAAACTTTTTAACAGAAACTCTTTGTATCCAATTATATTATGAGCAACAAACAAACAAACTTAAAAAACACTCTTTTTATAAATATTTATCTAACAACACTATTCTAATGAAGTTTTCAACCAACACTGTTTTTTTCTTTTTAAACTCTGTTAAAGACTATGATGTCTATCATTGAAAAGCTTTGTAATTTAAATAAAGAGTATATTACAGATTGTATCATTTATTAATATAAGATATTGCATAGTATTTTCTTTAGTTTTAATAATTACATATGATGTTTTTTAATAAAAAAATTTACACACATGTCCTTTATACTAACTTTTATTTAAATGAACAGTTAATCCAGTTTTTTGCACCATCACATGAGAAGTATTTTTGTCATTTGTTTTCCATGTCTAATATATATAAAAAATTAAAAATAAATATGTTAATTGAAAATAAATAAATAAAAGATATTAGACCTTTGGGTAAGTTTGTGAAACCAATCTCTCTTAGTGTATGTTCATTCGACTAATAGTCAACAATTTGCTGACAACAACCTCCAACAACATTACTAAAATAAAAAGTCAAAGTTACAAATCACTTAGAAGATTTGAAAATCAACAATAAACACCAAAAAAATAAACTTAAATACTTTATCAACTACTCACATGAACAAATAATAAAAAATCAATAAGAAGCACAAACTTGAAAATTACCTATGATTCTTTGAATTGCTTTTATAATTGCAGAAGCCAGAAAATGAACTATGAATTTCTTGTTAATCACACAGTAACATAAGTCGAAAATTCAAAGAACAACAAATTACAAATAGCAAATTAGGGATTTGAATTTTACCGTCGCTGTGTAGGTGGTGGTGAAGATGATCGGTATTGGAGTATCAAAGAGAGGGGGATGCTAGATTTAATGACGTTGAGTGTAAGAAGGATGCAGGTTCACTGACTTACCCAGTTGTCTGATATCATTTAGTTTTATTTTTTATATAAAATTATTAAAAATAATTTGTTTAATATGTTAGACTTGGAAAAAATGGAAAAAAATGTATTTCATATGAAAGAGACATAACAGAGTTAATTGTATATTTAGATGAAAGTTAGTGTAAAGTACAATAAGTGTGCAAATATTTAAAAAACAATGACATTGGATGTAATTATTGAAACTAAAGTATTTTTTTTATTTCTTTAATATATTATGTGTGGAAAGAAAATGATAAAAAATACATCCCATGCGAAAGATACATAACTGAGTTAACTATATATTTAGATTTTTTTTGAACTGCAGAGGACTCCGAACCTGACGATCTATCAGGACTGGTTACCCTGGACCTAGCCGCCAGTCGCAAGTCTTTCACCCAGAGTTATTGTAGAAGATGCTAGACGTGTAAATATTTAAAAAAATATTAAATTTAATTATTAAAACTAAAAAACATATCATGTAATTTTATATATATATATATATATATATATATATGATTTAATCTTACATCAAAATTTTCACATACAATACGTTGGTAGAAGAAATATTTGGTTCATCATAAACTTTACAAAAGGACAAACCAATGAAAAGCTCCTAATTAAAAATACAACCCATTTTGGGCAAGTGCTCTTCCCCTCATACAAACGATTATTATTCTTCTTCCGTACAACCCCTCTATAATGCGCATGCTTCATTTCTCATCCTCTGTTTCTGTGATTCTCTCTGCATTGTGTGTGTATGTGTGCTTCATCGCTTCAAGTTGCAACATTTTGTATCTTTTTGCTTTGATTCAACTCACAGAAGCAGAGTTTCTTGAAAGGGTAAACGATAATGGCACCAAGAGGAAGACAACCGAAGGTATTATACCACTATCGCTTCATTTCCTCTGTTTCTTGATGATTCTTTTAGGGTTTCTGCGAGGTTTTGGGTTCTTTGATCGATTGATTGATGAATGATGATTGTTGAATGATGATTGATGAATACCCATTTGTGTTCTTGAATGATCGTGTAGCCTCGTACTTCTCGAATGGATGCTGCTATTGATGCAATGAAGCCTTATGGGTTCGAGAAAGAGGTGGTTGTGGCTAAGATGCGTGAGCTTCTCAAGGTATTGCTCTGTTTTTTGGGTGTAAAATTTCGGTTTTTTTTGGGGATTTTGAAGATCTTTGATGTGTTTAGCTTATCTTGATTCTGATTTTGTTGTTTGTGGTTATATAATCGAACGATAGATGATAGATCCCCTGTTTAGATTGTATTCTGTTTACTGTTCTTGATGAGGGTGATTCAGTAGTCGATCACATGCAAGGGGAGAGCAAGAGTCAATCAGCGTCAATATTCTGAAACGGGTCGGGTCGGGTCAGATCCGAACTGTTTTTCAGTTATGTTTCTTTGTTAATAAAAATACAAAAACCCTACCTTTATATATGTTTGGGGGTTTCATATCATGCCTAGTTAAGGGGCTGTTTGTTTTCGTCTGACCCGGCTGACCCAGCTGACTCGGTCAGCCGGTCAGCCCGTTTGTTGTTGGTGAAACCCACTTCTGATCGGGTCGGATGGGCTGACCCAGACCTTAAAATCTTAATTGCTGACCACAACCAATTTCTCCATCGGAGCACCCCCATCGGAACCCCCATCGTTTAGCACCCCATCGACGAGCACCCCCGACGAACCCTTGAATTGGAGGTTGTGGCGACTGTTGCCGTTGTGTTGAGGGTGGAAAAGGTGGTGCGGTGGTGGTGGGTTGTGGTTGGGATTGTAGAAGGGTTGGTAGATTGTTGAAATTGAAGGGGAATGAGTTTAGCGGTGGTGGTGGTGGGATTTGGTGGGGGAGATGACAACGGCAAATGGATTTTTGCTTATCTTGAAACTATAATTTATCTTTCTTTTTTAGCTTTTTAAAATAACTATTTAAATAAAAATAGTTAAGATAATAAAAACTTGATTTTTGAATGAAGATGGCATGAATCAATATCATCATTAATCAGTTTTCAAAGCACCATGTGTGCAACCATTTGGTTATTTTTATTGATTGCACCACCGCCCACCGCCCCAAACTCGTTAGAACAACGGACCAATATGGCTATTTTTATGGTTTCTTTTGTGTGTTAAAATAATTTATGAATGGAATTATTACATAATATCGGTTAAAATACAAGGGTGATACGATTATTTTTATCATTCAGTATAGTCAGTCAGATACTGTATCAAACAACCAAGTTCCAGTCAGATGCAGACTCAGTCAGAACTTCTTACTGTGTCAGCTTCTGACTCAGTCAGATCTTACTCAGCACAATCAAACAGCCCCTTAGTGTCATTGTTCGAATAGTTGGTGTAAATCATGTGTATATAATAAGTGATAGTGATGAAAGTGTTCTCGGCGTATAAAAATGTGTAGTGGTGTTTGTATGAATGTAAAGTTTAGTTTTAAATAAAAGAATAGGTCTAGTAGTGCGATTGATTGGTTGGAAAAAAATAGGAACAAAATAAAAAATAATCTCTCTTTGCACTACATTGATCACATTAAAACCTATCACGTCCCGTTTCACGCCCACGGAGGCGGTGTTCTGGGTGTGATAGGCCTAGGTATTTATAATTTTAATTATTAAAATCCATTTGTCTGAAAACTTCATATTGATTTAGGAATACGAGGGTCAATACTTGTTTATTGAGCTTGATGCGTATAGCGTACTTTTGGAAGCTCTCATTTCCGACCAAGACACCAAACACGATCACCAGCAAAATCAACTAGAGGTTGCTCCCGGAGAGACATCCAATTCGGTAATGAATTTAGTTTTTAACAATCCAATTCGGTAATGAATTTAGTTTTTAACACTTTTAGACTATTTAACTTTATCATTTCAGTACATTAGAGTAACACCGTTAGAACATCTATTAAAATATTTTTTTGGGATTAACAATTCTGTTACTTTCATGCAGAAAATGATCATGGAAGGTAAAAATGTGATCGACAGTCCAGCAATTGTGCCCACAGATGAATTCATTGACATTCCAGTATGCTCTTCCACCACTCATGCCATTCTTCCACCACCGCCGCCACCACCACCACCACTACCACCTCCACCGCCTTTGTCGCCGCCTCCACTGCCACCTCCACCGCCTTCATCGCCGCCTCCACCACCACCACCACCAGTTTTAGACATAGTTCTACCACACCCACCACATGTCCTGTCTGCAGCCTTTACACCTAGTGAAAATGTTCACCCTCGAAGGCGAAAACCATGTCATGGCTGGATCTGCGACAACGATGAAGAGTTGCGGTTTGTGATACTACCATCATCGTTGAACGGGCAGATCTCGCCGCCAAAGTCACCACCTGCACGACCGGAGAAACCACATCAACGGGCACAACTAGGGCTTGCCAGCGCGAGAAAGACCGGATCGAAACGACGATCAAGGTGGGATTTGAGGCCTGATGATTTGTAGTTCTAAATACATTCATTGTGAACTAATGTTAGACTAATATTAGTTTACAACCTAAAACTGTTTGATTGTCGAGAGGTTGTAAACACTAATAATATTATTAGTGTTTACAACCACATAAACACTAATATTATTAGTGTTTACAACATCTTGAAAATCAAACAGTTTTAGGTGAAGTAGAAAATTGATGGGTGACTAGTTAAGTGTTTGATTTTATGATATGATATAGAAAGATGAATATCATATCAAAATTTTGTTTTTATGATGATATTAGATGGTGGTGTCGAGGTCCGGTTTTATAATGATGTCTTTTTCTAAATGGATGAGGGTTTAAGTCCCGTTATAAACAAAATGGACCTGTAATTATTATATGTAAATGTTTGCATACTCATCAGATCTTTTTGAATGCATCACAAGAGCTTACATAACATATATGATGTAGATTAGTATCAAAAAAACTTTTCTAATTATTATTAGTTTCTAACAGTTTGAAAAATCATAAAAAGGATATGTTTCCTAGTCAACGTGGGTGACTCGTCTTCAAAACGAGTTGAACACCAAGGTCTTGAGAGAAAATATGTTTTCATTTGATCTCTAACGCGAATGAAGAGGAAAATGAAGAGCTGTTAAGACCGCAAAGAAATCCAAATTTTATTATGACAATGTCATAAGTAAAACGAGAAGATCTCTTTAAAACCATCTTCGAGTTCAGTTGTTAATATAAAGAAAACTTAGAGGATAAAAATACATTCGAGTGGAGATGTTGCGAACCAAGAAAGAAGAAAAATAAAATAAACTTTGAGATAGTTTAAAGGTCATTTATACGATCCATCATTCAAGAAAACAAACAAACAAACACATGAAGTAAATTGTAGAGCCACATGACCATTTACACATACTGTCGTTGAGTATCTTGTTGACTCGTAAAAAAAGAAATAGTCGAGCGGAAAGGGTGAGAAATATAATTTGCGTTTCTATTTATTTTCTTCATTTAGTTTTATTTTAAGTAATTTTATCTAATGAATTTGTTTTTTATATATTTAAATATTTAATTTTAATTTTATTTATAAATTGTAGTTCTCATGATTGTCATATTAACGTCACATTAAATTTTTTTTATTTCTCCTAGTTTTCTTATTTTTTTTCATGTGTGTCACAGGGAGTCGCCCACTTTAACCAATGAATGCCGATGAATATCCCCGATCCAAAGGTTTTTTTCGATGATGGTGTTCCTATCTAGAGAAACAAAACCACCGGATACCATCATACCACGTCATACCCCAGGTCGTTTCCCATAAGAGCATTCACAATTTATCCTCCATCCTTATCCTTATAATCACATTAAAAATATCTATTTTTCTCTTCTTTTCAATTAAATAATATTTTTCATACTTTTATCATTATTTTTTCTCTCTTATCTACTTACAACCACTTTCAAAAATATTAAAAAATTTATGGTAGTTGTACCGTGATTTTTCAAATGTTTACTAGGGTTTATCCATTTAAAGAAATCTCTTTTCATTAGATTATTTTGGTTATGATTTGGTAGTTCAAGCTATTATACGACTTACACGATGGTATCAATTGATCGTCAGCAAATTTCTCTGTATATTATAGTTTTTGGGAGAGATAGGATACATTGATTAGGTTATAAGTAGGTTTACCGTAAATTAATTTGATATATTATTTCATTTGTTCATTCTGCTTCTTGTTGCTATAGAAAATCTGGATTTTTTCGTCATCCATAAGCAATTTATTAGTATAGTTTTATATATTTCTCATAAATATTTAGCATTACATACCCAATTTTAGCTATCAATAAGCTTGATATATGATTTAATCATTAGCCGTATGGATGATTAGTGCAAGGTGAAGGTTTGTGTTTATAGTCATATTCATATTCTTGTGATGTGCCCAATTGGCTTAGTACTAAGTGTTGACTAGGGTTGCATGATTAATGTTATAATGCAATACACATTATGTGAGTGTGTTCGATCAATATAATAGACGATTTGATTGTATCCACACTTTAGATCACATTATGTCTTGAGTTGTGTAGAAGAAAAGCAAGGGCCAAGTGTCTCAATCGTCAAGGAACGAATGGTTCTTGATGTTGGGTGACTTGATTAATGAACGTGTTTATTGTTTGCACTTAAGGGATTGCACCTCCACAACCGAGGAACTAAAAGAAGCTTTATGCGAGAGTGTGAAGCATGAAGCAATGTTCAACACCGAAATCTGTTAAAGATGGTAACTTAACTTTATGTCCAGACGTCGACTTCAAGATAATGATTTCAAAGCATTGGCATATAAACTTCATGCCTAAAGGTAATTTACATGATTGATTGCATTGAAGTGCATATACATCCATAGGAAAGATTGGTTATGCACCTAGAAAACTTGAAATTCGTTAGTATGATCAAAAAATAATATTAAATAGACACCAACGTAATTTATTATAATTATAATACGCGTCTTATACACAACAAATGCCAATAAACAGTTAAACACCAACATGATATGTTATGCTTTAAACAACCCTTAATAAATTATGTGCATATATCCATCACATCACCATCGCCCCAACCACCACAACCCCACTGATTGTCCATTCTTGGCCCTCTCATGAATAAAACCAATAACCAACTTTTATCTATCATTTAGTTTTTCAACATCCAGCTTTTAATATATGGAAATATTATTGAAAGGACCCAATATATTGAGAAATATTTTATTAAATAATAATCAAGTTTGTTTCCAACAATAAAATCACTCAACTTTAATTATTGTTTCAGTGTTGTGAAGTCTTTTATAAATGTTAATTTTTTTCAAAAGTAAGTAACATAGATGAAACATACATAAAACTTGGTTACATTCTACTGAATTATTATATAGATGATATTTAGACCATTTCTAGTTTTCAAAGCAAAACAATCAATATTATGAAAATAACATGTTGGTAGGTGTGTCTATCTAGCCATTTATTGCTGTATCATACTCTGTAGGCACAATTCTTCAGTCAATTTGTGGGTGGCATTTGTTTCATTATCTTCATCTCACTCACATTACACAACTGAGTTTTAAAACCAACTAACTGTTGTTTTAATCTTAAGTATAGTAGTTGCAAAAATGAAATCAAGCCAGCCAATTTGCTATCCATCCTCCTTTCATATCACTTTTCACCTTTTTAGTATTGTTATATTTCTCATTACATATGCTAACACTGCTTCTAACGGTGGAAACGAGACTGATCGTCTGGCGTTGTTGTCGTTCAAGTCAATGATCACCCGTGACCCGTATGGAGCTCTAGCCTCATGGAACACTTCCTCTCATTTTTGTGATTGGAATGGTGTTTTATGTGGGAAGCGGCACAAAAGAGTAATTCGCTTGAGACTGTATTCCCAAGGTCTAGCAGGCTATTTGTCTCCTCAGGTAGGGAACCTTAGCTTTCTTCGTTATCTTGTAATCTTCAACAACAGCTTTCAAGGAACCATCCCTCCTGAACTTGGACGTTTATCAAGGCTAAGTCTACTCAATCTCGACGGTAACAAACTTGAGGGAGTTATTCCAACTAACTTGTCTAGTTGTTATAACCTCGATACGCTTGTGGTTTCTGCTAACAGGTTAGTTGGAAGCATACCCAAGGAGATCGGTTTCCTCTCTAAGCTTGCTTTTATTGTTATTCATGGAAATAACTTGACAGGTGGGATACCACCTTTCTTGGGGAATCTTACATCAATCGAATCGTTCTCTGCTACGAGAAATCCATTGGGTGGGAACATTCCAGACACCTTAGGCCGTTGGAAAAGATTAAAAGCTTTTTACTGTGGCGTTTGTAACTTAAATGGAGCCATCCCTGATTCAATTTATAACCTCACGGTCCTAAATGATCTCTCGTTGCCTGATAATCAGCTTAGTGGTAGTTTTCCATCAACCATAGGTGCAACGCTCCCTGATCTTGTTCGCCTTCAGTTGAGTGATAACCAACTCACTGGGCTTCTTCCACCCTCCATATCTAATTGCTCAAAGTTAGGATTTATTGAAATGAGTGAGAATAAGTTTAATGGAAAGCTAACAGTTGATTTCACAAAACTTAGAGATGTATATCAAATAACATTAGTTGGAAACCTTTTCGGAAGTGGCGAAGCTGATGAGATGAAGTTTGTTGATTCTTTAAAAAACTGTACCAAGTTGCAGATATTGGATCTTGGTTACTGCAAGTTTCGAGGAGTGCTCCCGAGCTCAATTGGTAATCTTTCTGATCAACTATATTATCTATCTTTTGGTGAAAATCAGTTATATGGAAACCTCCCCTCAAGTATAGGTAATCTAGTAGGCTTAACCAACTTATACCTAGGAGGTAACCAATTCTCAGGAAACATCCCCCTTACCATTGGTAAGCTTCAAAATCTAGGAGTTGTTAGTTTGTCAAAAAACCAATTTGCTGGTTTGATTCCGGATGCTATCGGAAACTTATCATCGTTGCTTGAACTTTCTTTAAACTCTAACAGATTGGAAGGACGTATTCCACCAAGCCTAAGAAATTGTCAGAAACTATTAAAGTTGTTCCTTGGTGACAATAAACTTAGTGACAGAATACCTAAAGAGCTTCTTCAACTTTCGTCGCTATCCATAATATTGAATCTTTCTCGCAACAACTTGTCTGGTTCACTTCCAACAGAGGTTGGAGACCTTAAGATGTTAACTTATCTGGATTTATCACATAATAATCTATCAGGAGACATTCCTAGTAGCATTGGTAGTTGCACTAGCCTTTTATTCTTATCACTCAAAGGAAACTTATTTCAAGGCATGATACCACAGTCATTAAGTTCCGTGAGAGGAGTGGCCAGACTTGATCTTTCTTATAATAATTTATCTGGCCGAATTCCTCGATTCTTGGAACGCTTTTCGTTGGAATATCTGGACTTATCCTTTAATGATTTTGAGGGTGAAGTACCCGTTGCAGGAGTTTTTGCCAATGCAAATGCCTTCTCAATTTTAGGGAATAGTAGGCTTTGTGGTGGCTTAGTTGAACTTGGGTTACCGAAATGCGAGACGAAGAAACATATAAAAAAGTATTATTTATTCGTAGTAGGTCTTTTGATTGCATTCATACTTTTTGCCATAGTATGGTTGGTGTATGCTTGGTTTATGAAGAAAACCAATGACCAAGAGTCTCGATCATCGACGGGGGACCCTTTCTCGAATGTATCGTATAGTCAACTTCTCGAGGCTACCAATGGATTCTCTGAAACCAATTTGATTGGTGATGGGGGGTTTAGTTCTGTTTATAAAGGAATCCTTGATAATTATGGTGGACTTGTTGCAATCAAAGTCATACACCTCCAAATTCGAGGAGCAGACAGAAGTTTTCTCGCAGAATGTGAAGTATGGCGCAGTATTCGCCATCGGAATCTATTGAAGATAATAACTTCATGTTCAAGTGTTGACTTCAAAGGAAATGATTTTAAAGCTTTGGTTTACGAGTTCATGCCTAATGGGAGTTTACATGACTGGTTGCACTCGAGTGCCAAAAAATCCAAACTTGACATTATTACAAGAACACATATTCTCATTGATGTCGCATGTGCACTTGATTATCTTCATAATCATTGCCTAACAACCATTGTTCATGGTGACTTAAAGCCTAGCAACATTTTGCTTGATGATGATATGGTAGCCCACGTTGGAGACTTTGGTTTAGCCCGATTCATTGGAACAGATACAAACAAAAACAACTCTTTAGCTGTTAAAGGAACCATTGGGTATGCAGCCCCAGGTAAATTCATGCATTTCCAAATCTCTATATTGACTTACACCGTTACCTTTTTCTTCTGATGTAAATGCTTACACATTGTAGAGTATGGTCTCGGGAGTGAGATGACATGTAGTGGGGATGTCTATAGCTTTGGAATATTATTATTGGAGGCGATAACAGGGAAAAGACCAACTGACGACATCTTCAACGATGGCCTCAACCTTCATAAATTTGTGTACGTGGCCTTGCCAGACCATGTAACCGATGTTATTGATGGCGACCTTCTAAATTACCAAAAAGATGATGCAACTGCTATGCAAAGCAAGGAACCAAACACAAAGGGCATAGAAGAATGTGTGACTTCAATTTTGAAGATTGGAGTATTATGCTCGATGGATTCCCCACAACAACGGATGAATATAAAAAACGTTGTCCATGAGTTGCAGCATGCTATGGATACACTTAAAAATGTTTGAGGTGCCTTGTTCTTGATCTTTTTCTTTTTACTTGAGTAATAATGAAAATATACAGGGGTTTTTATTTGTTTTCCAAGTAATCTACTTGCATGTAATGTTGAAATAGCTTCTTTGCCTTTATTTTTTAGGCAGATGAGTCCATCTGCAAATGTTCAGTTGGTGTTTTACACTTTTACCTCCACTGTTAGCCACTTTTGACATGTTCAGTGACTGTAATCTTAAATCACTTAAGATAGCTTCAGGTAAAGATGTAACTTTGACCAATTTACTGTTGCTGGTGTTAAAAGATTAACCTTCAAAATGTAGTCATAGGTGAATACATTTGCCTCTATAACTGATAAAGTTTATAAATTTGAATCGCTCTTGCATCTTATTTTGATGTTGAAACAAGCCCCTCAATAATCTTATCATGTCATACGCTCATGGTGGTTTGACTCCGTTGTCTAGGTGACGTCAAGAGCGTCATCGAATGTGTTTTATAAGCATCTGGAACGGTTGTACTCGCCTCCCTCAAAGGAAAGTAGGAAAAGGATGTGTTTATATCGTACAAATATATTTTCATGTATGAGAACCTTTCGCCAATTATGATACTGATCATTGATGTTCATATGAATTTGGCACGTTTGTGGTCGTTATTATTACCGTAAGTTCATTTTGGTATTCATAAATGCTTATCAGATTACACATCTCAAGTTTATCGAAAAATTCAAGAAATGGTAATAAGTTTTTTTATTGTTTCATTAGAATCATTCAACGGTTTTCTTTTTCCAATAAAACCACTCACGGCATTCAAAATACAGTAATTCAATATGCTGAAATCAACATTTCAATATCGTCCGTAAGAAATCAAGCTGTTAGACCAAACGTAAAGGACACTAAGGAGGCAGGCATTAAAGCGGCATTATAGCATCTTAAAACACCCCTACTTCACTCTCGTGGTCACTACAGGGGCGTTATAGGTGAGTGCGTTTCCACCATAACATCATAACTTCTTATAAATATCATAATATGTAGTGATTGAAAGGACATTAAGAGACATTAACCATTACATATGTATTTTTTATTAACTATGATGTTGAGTGGGAGCTGATATGAGGTCAAATGTCTCTCGATAGATCATGATTTAATTCGTCACTATTTTTAGAATAAAGGTAAATGAAACCTCACTTGTTGATTGCGTTGGTGGGACCGTCCAAATCAGTTCGTGTGCCGGTTTAGACGGTTTGACCTTTTACTAACTAAATTTAAGCATTATTTAGTATTAAAATTTTAAAATGATAAATATAATTCATGACAAAATATTTCACGTCTTTCTATTTATGATTCTTATGGAGCTATCCAATTTTATTTTTAATTTTTACGGTCACACCTAACAATGTAAAAATAAGGGGATCAGTTTGGTTTATATGACCAGTTCAAGTTTCAAACCTTAAATCGAATCATGAATGTTTTCTTTAAACCCTGAACTATACCCAATGGTTTACTTCAGTCTGGTTGGTTCTGACGGTTTACAAACTCTTTAGAACCAACAACTTAAATCAAACTATGTGAAATACACTTACGGTTGTACAAACATACAATTTGAATTAGAAAGTAATAAAACAAAATTTCACAATTTAATAACAAAATAAATCAAATTGAAAAGAAAAGTTATCATTAAATTTAAGAAATTTAAATTTTAATAATCCAAATTATTAACTATGGTTAATATCAATATTAACTAACAAACTGACCCGTATTAATCCACTTTTGATTTTGTTACTAATCACAGTTTCAGTCTAATTGTGTTTTGACTTTGTTAGTTTAGCTATAACGTATAACGTGACATGATTATTGACATGATATATAATATACTTATAATAAAAAAATTATAAATATATTACTCAATTTTTTTATAAAAGAGTCCTGTTATTAATTGAGATTAATATTGAACAAGAATCTTGAATTACTCAAATCCATTTTTTCTTAGATTTATATATGTTTTACTATTTTTAATGTTAATTAAAAAATAATATTTTAACTAAAAAAAACTCTGAATTCATAAAACTATAAAATTAACCGCAATAAACACTTTCTCCCCAAAATCGTCAATACCACCGTACAGGCAGACTTCAGTTCACCCCTATCATACCACCACCACCACCAGTTTCAAAAATGTCTACAAATTTCTCAAATGGGTCTCTTCAATTTCACTCAATTCCCACAACCCACGTGAAATTCACTCACATTTCATCCCAAAATCGCAACTTCCACCATCAATTTCATCACAAGGAACCTACAAGATACACACTAGTCATCTGCTTTTCTACGATTCGACCCAAAAGAAATTCGAAGCCAGACGATAACGCAGAGGCTCAGGAGCTGGTGCGAACACTATTAAAGAACTTCAATTACGAAAAGCCGTTGTTGTCGACGTTGAATAAGTATGTTAAGTTAGTGAGGACTGAACATTGTTTTCTTTTGTTTGAGGAGCTTGGGAAGTCTGATAAGTGGCTTCAGTGTCTTGAGGTTAGTTCTTTTTTTTGTAATTTGAATGTAAAAGTTCAATTTTTCCTAAATTGATTGTGTAGTTTCATGATTTATCTCTTGATTATGCTACTAGATTGCCCTTGTCAATGAAAGTGGAAGTTAGAATTGTTAATGTGTTATTGGTCAAACTATTAATATGGATTATTATTAGCTAATTGGTTATAGTATAGATTCATGAGTAATTTGTTGATTTTCAAAAGCAAATTGGATTGTAATAATGTAAACTATGATCTAGTGATTGATGCTATGATCTATTGATGAATAATAATCTATACTGACAGTTTGACTAGTGGCACTTCTAACTTTCACTTTTGTTGCCATGGGAATTCGGTAGCATAATCAGCTCGATTGCATTTGATTTACACTTGATTTTGTTTGTATGTTTCCCATATCATTAATGAGTGTAAATATGTGATGATTATGATAAGGAAAGTGAAAGTTAGAAGTGTCATTGGTCAAACTGTCAGTAGTGATTATTATTGCCTAATGGATCATAGCTCACGAAAGTAAAAATTATAAGTGTCATTGATCAAATTGTCAGTAGAGTCATTTCTGAATCAAGTTCTTGAATTCTAAAGTTTTAAGTCTTCTATTTTTCATTCATTTAGGTGTTTAGATGGATGCAAAAACAACGTTGGTATGTAGCAGATAATGGGGTCTATTCAAAGCTAATATCCGTGATGGGAAAGAAGGGGCAAACCCGAATGGCAATGTGGCTGTTCTCCGAGATGCGAAACAGCGGGTGCCGACCCGATACTTCTGTGTACAATTCACTGATTACAGCTCACTTGCACTCGAAAGACAAATCGAAGGCGTTAGCTAAGGCGCTTGGGTACTTTGAGAAAATGAAAGGTATAGAACGATGCAAACCGAGTATTGTGACATACAATATTCTTTTAAGAGCGTCTGCACAGGTCAAAGACGTTGCTCAGGTTGAAGCTTTGTTTAAAGATCTAGAGGAGAGTGTCTGCAGCCCGGATGTTTACACGTTCAATGGCGTGATGGATGCTTATGGGAAAAATGGGATGGTGAGTGAAATGGAAAGGGTACTTTCGCGTATGAAAAGTAATCAGGTAAAACCCGACATCATTAGTTATAATTTGTTGATTGATTCGTATGGAAGAAAGCAAGAGTTTGAAAAGATGGAACTAGTGTTTAAGAGCTTGTTACGGTCAAAAGAGAGACCTACGGTTTCTACTTTTAACTCAATGATAACGAACTATGGGAAAGCTCGGCTTAGAGACAAAGCAGAGGCAGTTTTCCAGAAGATAACAGATATGGGATACGCCCCGAATTTCATAACTTATGAATGCATGATTATGATGTATGGATGTTGTGATTGCGTCTCGAAGGCAAGGGGGATATATGACAAAATGATAGCGTCCGAAAAGCATGTAAAGATTTCAACTTTGAATGCAATGCTAAATGTCTACTGTTTGAATGATTTGCCAACCGAAGCGGATAAGCTGTTTGAAACTGCTTGTAATAGTGGGATGTTTCATATTGACTCTTCGACATATAAACTTCTTTATAAATCCTACACGAAAGCAAATATGACGGAGCTAATACAAAAACTGTTGAAGCATATGGATAGAGATGGCATTGTACCGAATAAAAGGTTCTTTCTAGAAGCTTTAGGAGCGCTCGGGTCATCACGAACTGAACAAGATGCTATTACCTCCAAAGTTAATTCGAGTTTGCCAGCAGGTATTGCCAAGGTATAGGATGAAGACTGCGTGTATTCTAGAATAATATAGTCAATGATGGTCAACCTGTTTGGATCACTGCATGGTTCTTGTGGTTTAAGGCTAAATTAATCTGTCTCCTGTAGCAAAATGTGTTTTTGCAGATTAGAGTTGTATTGCTGTAAGAATCATGATATCTCATTTTCTTCGCAGTTTATCATGTAGATACTTTTTTGGTTATATTCAAGAGTTCATTACTATTTCTATCATGTGTATGTCGCTTCTATCCTAAGGGAATAATGAACTGGAGGTGACAAAATAAACCGATCGGGCACATGTCAAAACAGGTTCATGGGTAGGTTTGACAAGTTAAAACCAGTGAGTTTGGGTTTGACTTGAAACACTTTCTGTTCACATTTGACATGCTCTCTTTCATTATAGGCTAAAACACAAAATGGGTCAAAATATCTAATAACTTATCCCAATTACAAGCAACATACATTTTTTATACCATGAATTGTATTACAGCAATTTCTTTAGAGTCCACCCTAAAAAGTAAAAACTACCTACATGAGAAGTAAATTAGGCATACCCTTATGTGGAATACAGTAATCTGCAGGCAGCTGCTCATTCTTCCTCCTAGGCAAAGTGTAGTGGGTAGTCCTGCATTAACTGAAAAATTAACTTTAAAAGCAGAGTAATTATCATTTTGTCGGTATATGAAATAGAGGTAGCATAAAGGACGGGTCATGCAGGTTGGGTAATGGGTAATTTGTTGGTATGGTCAAGTAGTATCATGTTGACATGAAGTACTTTTGGTCCAAACATATACAAATTTTATAGATGTATCTAATTATTCGACCAAAATGATTTAGGATATGTTACTCATTAACAATACACTTTGGTACCCATTTAAAACATATCACAATGCATAAGAACATACAAAATCCTTCATCTGAAGATCATCAACCCCAATGAAGCTTGTTTTCCTGCCAGTAACAACAGATGAGCTACTTTTACGCACAAAATGAGAAGTCAAACCAATACTGCATAAAAATGTACTGCTTTAATTTAAAAGTCAAAGTCACCAAGAGATGAAACTGCAGTACAACAGTCGGAATTAGCCATTGACACGTTGTAAAAAATACTCCATCATGTTCGTGGATAAGTTGCCATCCCTGTCTTTCCATTTTACTTCTATAGGTCCATTTTTCTCAATTCTTGAACCTGTTAGATTTGGAAGATTTTCCTCAAAGAACAGATGTAACGGACTCTCTGTAGTTGTTCCTTGCTTATATTGGATTTCAGCAAGCATATAGCAGTAAGTAGTCTGTCAATATCCACATCACAAAGCGTACTGATCGCAGCACTCTGGCTCCGAATTGGATAATATTACCAAACATCAAATAGCTAGTAATAAAAAGAGAGTGTCTTTAAAGTGGCCCAGGCTATTGTCTTTGTAAATTTGATGAGGCACATAACTACATATCAAATTCAAACGTTAACGATTTCAATTTTTTACTGCAAAAAGGCTAGAACGACATCTAATTGTGGAATGGCCTCAGGAATTCACCAATTGCATCGTGTGACAATTTAATCTAAGCCACCCAGGATCGGTTTGAACAGCAGAACAGATGTCAAAAGTTCAGCAGCAAGAACTAAATATTTTAAATTTCCATAATCAAAGTATTCACAACTACTGGTTTGAAAAGATTTTAGACCAGTGGACCACTAAATGTCAACCAACCAAGTACCCGATTATGTTGTTCTACTATTACCTCAAATATACATTGGTACTAGAAATATAAAACAAAAGCAGATGCCTTCTTGGTCAATGAATGACTTTTCTTTTGAAGCCCATTTATATCATCATTACACAGAGAATTGTTAAACTGCGACAATGCAGACTGTTTAGTATCTTTCGTCGCCTTCCGTTGAGTCATTGAAATGCCAAAAATTCCTCACAACACAACTTAGCTGAACTCAAATGCAGCGATTACAACTCAATGCACCTCATTGCCTCTATGGTAAAATCAAATTGCAGTAACATAAATTTGGGACAAAAATGAGATAATGGTTTCAATAACAAAAGGTTACCGTTTTAACATTTTGTATGATTAGTGCTGAATGAAATATGATTGCTTGCCAAGTGTTTTGAATTCATATAACCTACTAATGTAAACTTAGTAATCTTATGACATCACCATTAATAACTTCAAATATGTCCTATTAATGTAAACTTAGTATTCTTATCACAACATCAGTAATAACCACGCTCCGCCTATTTTCACCGGTGAACCCCATAAGATGACTCCCACTGGCCATATGTGTGTTATATAGATGACTCATGACCGTCTTAATATATTAATTTTGCTCAGATATACTGTTGTAGCATCAAGGATTATCGTAGCATTTTTTTTCTCTTTTAACATTAACACACGTCCCCTAAAATCTACTCATATAATCCTTCTATAACTTATTTAATAAGACTTGAACATGCAACACTTTTAAGGGGATAAACACCATATGCTTAGAGCAAGAGATCATCAGCTTGTAGCACCACATGTTGGTTTAAGTTGTGTAGTCATCCATAGCGCTTCATTAGCTGATACGAACCTGCAACATGAAAAACCATCGTTAGAAGAGGGTTCGTAGCCTCGAAAGAACCTTTTGATTATCAAGTAAGTATCGTATATGTGTAAGCATATAACAAATATACATGTATGATAGAAATACTTTTATGAAGGATGATTTAGTACTATAGTAGAGTAATGAGTGATAAATTGAGTTGTGTGAGAGAAAAGTGGGAGAGAAAAGATGTTAGAAATAGTTGTGGTGTCTTTTTCATTACTAGTATTCATACTATTATTGTTTAAAGTGTGTTACCATTAGTTTATTTTAGATCTATAAATAGACTTCTATATTTATATTTAATCAATTAAGTAGCCTAATATACAAATTTCTTCGTTTATGTTAAGGCTTAATCCTCCTTTTGAAGAGAAGAATGTGGGCTTGACTAGTCCCCAATGAGTAATCATCCGTTTAGTTTCGGTTTCTTGGTTTTTGAATTAGAGTTGAAAATCAAACCGGATTGAATCCAGTATGTTAAAACCGGACCAAAAATAGAGTTTGTATTCGATTCACTTTTCAATTTCAACCAAAAAGTTTGAATTTGATGATAAAAAAGTTAATTTTAACTCGATTATGTTTTAGGCACAGGTTCAAATAACACAGTCATTTTAACATAATATAAATCAACAAAAAAAAACATACAAAACCCAAACACAATCTAAAACAATATATTAATTTCAAACAAAAGTTTTTACTTGAAATAATAACAAAATAACTCGTTTGTACCTAACAAAACCCGCCAACGTTAAGCCTTAAAAATGAAAATAATGTTAACCAAAACAACAAACAAACCATGTGCCAAATATATAACCCCTGCGGCTTATATTAAATATTCTTCTAAATCATATAAATCATACTTTTTTTATAAAACGACAAACTTATACGTCATATAAATCATACTTCTAAATCTAAACATTCATATTATGTGAGAATTGAACCGTTAGACTTTGTAACGATTAATATTTTTTTCCAAATACGTTGATACTACTAAGTACTAAGGGTAATGACCGTTTAATAAATTAATAGTCACACCATCTTTCTAAATTACATCACGACTTCTGGTACAACACCGATACTCATCTTCTTCTTTCACCCCCTCAATTTTCCTTTTCTTCTCATTTGGTCCACGAAACTTTCAATATTACACTTTCTACCCATTAGTTTTTCTTGTGCTTTACTTTTACACAATCACACCTACATACGCAGTTATATCAATGATATTATTATTTTATTATTATTCCCAATTGAAACAGCAAGAAGAGACGGCACAAAACTTCATCTTCAGTTTCATACAATTGCCCTAATTTAGTCGCTAAATCTCTCTCAATTTCGCTTTACTTATAGGTAAATCATCCTCTATACGCAATTCAATTCAGTTTACCATCATATCACCATTGAATCTTGAGCAAATTGCTCCTGTGAGTACTGCATTAGCTGTTACTCGAGGGTTTTTGTGGGTTTTGATCTTTCGCACAGTTTTTAGCTTCTGATGCTTGTTCAAATCGTAGATCTTTATGTTGACGGAGTTTCCGATGAGTTTGATTTTAGTATTCTTGTTAAATTGAATTTGTGTTAGACGTAAACTAGATTGATTTGTGTGTGTTTGATCTTTGGTGAAGATGTAGGTTTATGGTTCAATTTAGCCGATTTGATTGATGTGTATGCAGAATGGATCATTTGGACCAATTTTTAAGTTAATATACGCGATTAGATTGTTGTGAATCGAGGATGAATCGTTTGAATTCATCTCAAATTGATCTGATTTGTTTTAGCATTGTCTAGTTAATTCGATTTTGTGATCCTAGGATTTTTGTAATTGAAACTTTGTAACGAGTAATCAGTGTTAGTATTTATCATCTTGTGAGCACTTTTATGAAAATTACATCAAATCATCTGTGCATAGAGAAAGTTTGATCTAAAGGTTAACTAAAGAACCTGAACATTCGCACCCTAAAAGTGTTTGTATAAGTGGTAAGGAATTATTCTTGTTCCTCGTTTCTGAGTGTTTATAAGTTGTTTCTTGAATTCCATGTGTTCTCAATCATCTATATGATGAATTGGTAAGGCAAACTAATGAAACTCAGACCCTCACACAATCAAAGCTACAAACAAAACAGAGTAGCATAGAACAAAAGAGACACTCAAATTTTCTGGATGATTAAAACTTGAACTTCAAACTTACATAAATAGGCAACAAGAAATACGAACGCGCACATGCACTTCTTGAGAGAAACTAACTAACGACCATAAAACTAGGGAGAACATGCCTACATGGCTGACTCATTCAAAACAATAAAACCAACTGCACTACTATTGCCCACTACTTCTGCCACACGAACTTTGATGTTGACTTTTAACACTATATAATAGTGGACATCAATACATCGAAATGGACTATAGCGAGTATGTGACCTTTTGAGTTTAAGTTTTCTTAACTCAATTGTAATTTGGTGTTGAATCTAGTAAAGCTTTTGAACTCCGTATCATTAGATTTGCAATGGAAAATAGGCAGTGAATTTGTGACAATGTATGTGATATTTTGTTCTTAGCAGGTAAATTGACAGCCACCCAGAAGCGACAGACAGAAAGTTACGATGGGGGCTTCAGAAGAGAATAGTGGTCTCTTCCCAATATTCATATTAACTATGATTGCCCTGCCGCTTGTACCTTATACAATCTTGAAGCTTTGCCGTGCTGCCTCCAAAAAAGCTAAGAGCATCAACTGCCAGTGTGCCGTTTGTTCCCGCTCAGGGAAATACCGCAAATCAATATTTAAGAAGGCAACTCATTTTTTTTTCATATCTTGTTCATGTTTCTTTTTTGGGTGATACAGGAATGAATACGCAATATCAAGACTTTCTAATCTTGAATATTTTCTCAGATCTCAAACTTCTCAACATGGAGTAACTTGACATTGGTGTTGTTATGGATCCTTATGGGTGTCCTTGTGTACTATATAAAGCATATAACTCGTGAGGTAAGTAAATAAGTGCCATGCTAGGTCTATTTTTATTGCATGAATACTTATATTTGATTTGAGAAACATGTAATCGAGTATTTCATGTGATTGAACCAGATTCAAGTATTTGAACCATTTAGCATTCTTGGATTACAACCTGGTGCTACTGACTCTGAAATAAAGAAGGCATATAGGAGACTCTCTATTCAATACCATCCTGATAAAAATCCAGATCCAGGTTCATTTTATCTCTAAGTTTTATCTTTGAGATAGCCTTTGATTGCATAGGTCTCCCAATTGTTTGTTTCTGATGATTATTGTACTTACTCTGCTTTGATCCAGATGCCCACAAGTATTTTGTGGAGTCCATTGCTAAGGCATATCAAGCACTGACAGATCCCATCTCCCGTGAAAACTTTGAAAAGTATGGTCATCCAGATGGTCGGCAGGTAGGGTCTCCAAAAACAGCTCGAGCAGGGTTGGAGCTCTCTACAACGCTTTTATCCATTTTTTAAAAATAAAGCATTAATATGTTAAATGTAATAAAAAAATTAATTATTATAATAATCATGTGATTTATATTATCAAAAAGATTTTGGAGGTTTTATACACTTTTAGCTTAACCATTTGATTAGCTAAAAATTAAATATAACAAAAATCAACCAATTTGATGTGTTTTGATGTAGGGGTTTCAAATGGGAATAGCTCTTCCTCAATTTTTGCTAAACATAGAAGGTGCATCGGGTGGAATATTATTACTATGGATTGTTGGTGTGTGTATTCTACTACCATTGGTGGTGGCTGTAGTATATCTGTCCAAATCATCAAAATATACGGGAAATAATGTTATGCATCAAACACTATCCGCCTATTATTACTTTATGAAACCCTCTTTAGCCCCAAGGTATGTATCCTTTTACATACACGGTACACTCTTGATAATTGTATTGCTGATGTGTAATCAACCCCAATTTGTGTATTTATGTTTTGATTTTACAGCAAAGTTATGGACGTTCTCGTTAAAGCCGCTGAATATATGGAGATCCCAATTCGTAGGTCTGATGCAGAACCCCTTCAGAAATTATTTATGTTAGTTAGAAGTGAGTTGAACTTGGATCTAAAGAATATCAAACAAGAGCAGGCAAAATTTTGGAAACAACACCCAGCACTAGTAAAGGTAATGTCTTTTTAAAATATTTTATTATTGAGTATGCATGTTGGATCAACTTTTAATGTTATTTTGCTTTGTTTGCAGACAGAGTTGTTGATTCAAGCACATTTGACTCGCCAAACAGACACCTTAACCCCAGAGTTAAAGAATGACTACAAACGTGTGGTGGAACTTGCACCTCGTCTTATTGAGGAATTAATGAAGGTACTTCTGGATCTTTCTATAAAAATCAGAGTATGATTTTAGCCCAAGTATTTAGTTGTTTATAATGTTATTGTATACAGATGGCAGTTATACCACGCACGGCTCAAGGGCATGGCTGGCTAAGGCCTGCAGTTGGTGTTGTTGAGCTCTCTCAGTGTATCATCCAGGTTAATATAATTAGTCAGCTTATCATTTGATGTTTTTTATGCTGAAAATTGATTCTCTTGCAATATCAAACTGCATCATTGTCTTGTGTGTATTCGCAGAATAAATGTTGGTTTAAGCTTATGGCCTAATAGCTAATGTAATCCTAGTTTCTGCATCATTGTCTTGTTTACTATTTGCAGGCTGTTCCCCTTAGTGCAAGGAAAGCCACCGGAGGATCACCAGAAGGAAATGCACCTTTTTTACAGCTTCCTCATTTTAATGAGGCTGTAATGAAAAAGATAGCCCGCAAGGTAAAAGATTTTTTACATAATGGTTTATAACAGAATGGGTTGACCCGTAATATCTTTTTTCAATAAAATTTATTTTTGTAAACAATTTTTTTGTAACTGTAGTTATATGTTATTCCTATAAATATGAAATGGTTTGAAATTGCCACCTCTCCTATGCGATTTGTAGTTTTGGTGAAGAAAAACGAAGTGAAAACCTTTTCAATTAAATTAACTTATATATGTTTTTGCAGAA
The DNA here is from genome assembly GCA_024085815.1 of Flaveria linearis. Taxonomy (NCBI): domain Eukaryota; kingdom Viridiplantae; phylum Streptophyta; class Magnoliopsida; order Asterales; family Asteraceae; genus Flaveria; species Flaveria linearis. Next base: position 5,137,463 of record CM044013.1, read on the forward strand.
GGTGAAAAACCTCCAGGACTTTCGTGACATGAAAACCGAGGACCGTGCTGAGTTGCTTTCTCAAACTGGTGGTTTTTCTGCTGCTGAAATTCAAGATGTAGAGTCAGTACTCGACATGTTGCCTTCCATAGCAGTTGAAGTCACGTGTGGTACCGAAGGTGAAGAAGGTATACAAGAAGGTGATATCGTCACAGTGCAAGCTTGGGTGACCCTAAAACGGGCCAACGGGTTGACCCGTGCCCTTCCCCATGCCCCATATTTCCCTTTCCACAAGGAAGAAAATTGGTGGTTTCTTCTCGCTGACCAGAACTCTAACAACGTATGGTTTTCACAAAAGGTAAGCTTCATGGATGAAGCCTCTGCTGTAACAGCTGCTTCAAAAGCGATCGAGGAAACAATGGAAGGCTCAGGGGCAAATGCAAGTGAAACTAATAACGCAGTGAGAGAAGCGGTTGACAAAGTCAAAACCGGGTCTAGGCTCGTGATGGGGAAGTTCCAAGCCCCGGCTGAAGGGAATTACAATCTGACTTGTTATTTACTCTGTGATTCGTGGCTCGGTTGTGACAGGAAAACAGGAGTCAAAGTCAAAGTTGTGAAACGCACTCGGGCCGGGACCCGTGGAGGGTTCACGGAGGAAGGACCCGCGTTGGAAGATGGTGCTGATGAGGAAGAGGAGATTGAAGAAGAGGAATATGATGAAGATTATGAGAGTGAGTACAGTGAAGATGAAGAGGATAATAAACAGAAGAATAAAAAGGAAAATCATGGTAATGGTAAAGCACCTGCATCAAGTTCAGGTTCAGGCTCAGATTCAGATGAGGAGTGAAAGTATAATGCTTTTGTTTTTAGGCAGGATTATAAAGTTTTCATCTTTGATAAATGCAGTTTATTAATCTGGTTTTTAAGTTTGTAAACTAGGGTTTTAAAACCCAAAATAGCAGTTTTTAAAGGTGATTTTGGACAAAACCATTGGAGTTTCAAAGAAAACTTTACAGATTTACTTATTTGCCCGCTAATAGATATCTGTATAATGAACTTAATATATTTATTTATTTAGGGTGGTTAGAGTTTGAAGGTGAAACTTTAGATGCAAGTTTGTGATATAAGATTGTAAGATATTGAAAAATAATATTTTGACTAAAATTATGTGAAATTAAATACTATAAATTAAGAAACCTTGTGTTGTTATTAAATTATTAATAGACATCTATATCCATTAAAATATCTTCTTACTCTAATAAAAGAGTAACTTGAGATGCCACGTGGCAGCACCATAATCATCGAGATATCACGTGACAGCACCACAATCATCATCACCAAAATTTTCCTACCTCTCTCTCCTCTTAAATAATTACCTTAATTACTAATAATATTATTTAATATTTTTTACATTTAATAAATTGAAAAAAATAGATCTATTTATTAATATTATTTCTAAATAAATAAATTTTTTATAAAATAATTAATTTTTCTAAAGGATAAAACTTTTTTAAAAATATTAAATATTTTAAAATTGGTATTTTCAAAATTCAAATTTTTAAAAAAAAATAATTACATTTGGGAGTTATAATAAGGAAATTTTTAAAAATGACATTTTTATATGGTTTGTTTTAGAACAAAATGTTTATTTTTTTGGAAAAAAATTAAAATTAAAATTTAAAAATGTTGATATCACTGTTTTATTAATTATAGTCAGTCATATGGTATCTTATAATATCATTTATAAATAATAAATTTTATTATATTAATATGTTATTTATTAAATCCGTGTAATACACGGGTTTAATAAAGCTAGTTTAGTATATAAGTGCATGTTTGTCAAACTAACTTTTTAAGCAACTTTTGACTTATTAACTTTTAAAAAGTTAATAAATCAGTAAGTGTGTTTGGATAAGAAGTTAATAAATTGATTTTAAAAAGTTAAAAAGTTGATTTTGAAATAAAAATTGTTACTTTTGCAAAGTTATTTTTTCAAAAGTTACTTTTGTAAAAGGATACATATATTTTATTTTGACTTTCTATAAATGTCTCTAAGGGGTTGTTTAGTAATATCTGAATGATTAAGTGCTGAACCAATAAGAGATCTGAATCATTAAGTGCTGAACTATTAAGAGGTCTGAACCATTAAGAGCTAGTATATCGCTTAACTATTCAAAGGCAAATGTCTGACCAATTCAGATAAGAGGTCTTAATCATTCAATATTAGACCTCTTAACCGTTCAGCATTAGTATAATGCTTAATCATTCAGATGCTAATATCTTAATATTCAGACATTTACTCGTGAAACAAACAGTCTGAACCATTAAGTGCTGAATCATTCAGACATCTGAACCATTAAGAGGCTGATTAAGAGGCTGTCAAACAGCCCCTAAGATTTATAATTTTCTATTTAACTTTCTCCTTTTTTATGTTGTTCCTATATGTTATTCCTATAGAACGTTATCAAAGAAAATTTTTGACGCGCTTCAATTAGAGGTGGCAAAAGAAATCCAAGGAGTGATTTTGGGTCATAATAGGTGTTTTAAAAATAAAGATGGGTTAGAATTGATTAAATAAAAAACATAAGGGGGTCAAGATGGGTTAAAAGCCTTTTTGGAAAAAAAGAAATATAGGTCAAGATGGGTTAGAATGGATTAAATAAAAAACATAAGGGGGTCAAGATGAGTTAAAAGCCTTTTTGAAAAAAAGAAACATTGGTCAATATGGGTTTTTAAAATTAGATCTACAAGTCTAAGTCAATGTTTCTTTCACTCAAAGTGATCGTCTCCGTCGCACAAGGCACCACCGCACCACCACCGCATCACCACCGGTCCGCCGCGTCGCCACCTGTCCGCCGTGTCACCACCGGTTCGCCGCCTCGCCATCGGTCCACCACACCACCACCGCACCTACAGCCTCCCACCTCCGTCAAGTTTCATCGTGCACCACCACCGCACCTACAATCGAGCTCCGCATCAGTCTCCACCTCCGTTGAGTTTCATCGCTCACCACCACCACACCTACAGTAGGGCCTCCACTTCACCAATGCATCATCAACATTGATTTATTGAAGGTGTCGACCCTTTATAGATGAAGTCTTATATCTATCTCTTTGAGCTCGAATACGCATCTATCTATATGTGTTGTTGGATTGTAGAAAACTAGTAAAATAGTATTGACTTTTTAAAAATGATCCATCCTGATCCGAACTCATCCTGATCCAAACCCATACGGACCCAAACCCATCCTGAACTTTTTTTCTAAATGACTCATCCTAACCCAAACCCATCGTGATCCAAATCCATCCTAACCTAACAACAAACCCAATCCAACCCACCCATTTTGTCACATTTAGCTTCAATGATTAAAGGAAATTATTCATTGCTCATCGCTATTTAAATTGTGTTTCATAAAAATATATTTATGGGTCTAGCAAAATAACCAACCTTTCACATATAATTCGTCGAAGTGTCACCAAAGGGAGAGAGACACGGACATTCTCTTTCTCCATTATTAGGTTTCAAACCTTGCCTCATTCCATTAATCCTTCCAATATAAATATTGATACAATGATATCCTAATTTAGGAAGCTAAACAATCTATACTATAATTACGGATCCATCACAATCTTTATACAATGATACAATATATCTAATATACCCCCGCAGTCGAAGCGGGAGGGGAACGAATGCTGAGACTGGATCTGAAATCTTCAAAGAGAATTCGTGGGAGACCTTTTGTGAAGATGTCAGCAATCTGATAACGGGAAGGGACATGTAAAACTCTGATTTGTCCTTTCGGAACCTGTTCGCGAACGAAGTGAATGTCGAGCTCAATGTGCTTCGTTCTCTGATGTTGTACTGGGTTACCTGAGAGGTATATGGCACTGACGTTGTCACAGTAGACTAAGGTGGCTCGTGTCAGTGGATGATGGAGCTCAAGAAGTAGATTACGTAACCAGCAAATCTCGGCGACTACGTTAGCGACCCCACGGTATTCCGCCTCGGCACTGGATCGAGAAACGGTGGACTGGCGTTTAGAAGACCAGGATATGAGATTGTCACCGAAATAGATGCAGTAACCACTAGTGGATCGGCGAGTATCGGGACACCCGACCCAATCTGCGTCAGTGTAAGCAAGCAGGGAGGGAGTAGATGTGTGGCCTAAAGTTAGACCGTAAGACGTTGTGCCCTTAATGTATCGAATGATCCTCTTCAAAGCGCTCCAGTGATTAGTACGAGGAGCATGCATATGCATGCATATCTGCTGCACAGCATACGTGATGTCAGGACGTGTAAACGTTAAGTACTGAAGTGCCCCTACGAGGCTCCTGTAGAGGGTGGGGTCGTGAAAAGGGTCACCTGAGTTGGAACTGAGTTTAGCATTAGTGTCAACTGGGGTTGACACGGGGTTGCAAGACTGCATACCAGCACGAGCAATGATGTCAGCTGCATAAGAATGTTGAGATAGAAACATAGTGTTCTTGCTTCGCGTGACGGAGATGCCTAAGAAGAAGCTGAGAGGGCCAAGATCCTTCATAGCGAATTCGGATGCAAGTTTATCCATGAGTTGATGCCGGAGATGATCAGAGGAGGTCACTAAGAGAATGTCATCAACATATAGAAGTAAGTAGGCAGTGTCGTATCCGCTGTGGAGAGTGAATAAAGAAGCATCACACTTGCTATGATGAAAGCCCAAAGTCAAAACATAATCTGTGAACCGCTGGTACCAGGCCCGTGGTGCCTGTTTAAGCCCATAGAGAGATTTCCGAAGTAAGCACACATGGTTTGGAAAATCACGATCACGAAACCCCATTGGTTGATGCATGTATATAGTCTCGTGCAAGTTCCCATGAAGAAATGCGTTGGCAACGTCCAGTTGATGAACCAACCAGGATTTGGATAGAGCTAGAGACAAGACAGTGCGGATTGTGGCGGGCTTTACAACTGGACTGAACGTGTCACCACAATCAATACCCACTTGCTGGGTTCGCCCGTCGCATACTAGCCTCGCTTTATATCGTTCTAAGGTGCCGTCGGATTTGAACTTGTGTTTAAACAGCCACATGCTCCGAATGATGTTCATATGAGGTTCCCGAGGTACCAATTCCCAAGTTCCATTTCTAATAAGTGCATTATATTCATTGGTCATGGCGGAGTGCCACACCGGTATGGACAAAGCATCGGTTGGGTTTTTCGGAATGCGAGTTATGGTGTCGGTAGTAGAGGAGTGGAGATTGAGATGGCGTTTAGGTTTAGTGATGCCACTCATGGATCGAGTGTGGATCGTTCGGGTCAGGAGGGGTGGTGGAGGTGGAGCGGGTGGTGTATGATGAACGGGGGACTGTTGGGCCGGAGATTGATGGGCTGGGGATGACTGTTGGACTGGAGCAGGTTGGCTTATGGAGTTGGGATTGTTGGGTGAAGGAGATGGACTGTGGTGGGTGGACTGGGGTGAAGTGGTAGGGACGGTTGGGCTGGAATCGGGTAATGGGGCGGTGGTTTGTGGGAGGGTGTTTAGGCCTGGAATGGGTGAGGTGGGGCTCTCAGGTGTCTGTTGTGAATGAGTGGTATAGGACCAAAGGTGTGGGTGAATGTTTTGAGTTAAAAAATCATAGGATGGTTGAGAAGGTAGTGTTCGTTTGAATGGAAAGGTGGTCTCATCAAATGCTACGTGACGACAAATAATAATTTGTTTGGTGTCGAGACTTAGGCATTTGTATCCTCTATGTGAGGGAGGATATCCGAGAAACACACATGGGTGAGATCGATTTTCAAGTTTGTGAATGGTAGGAGATGGTGTGAGAGGATAACACAAGCATACAAAGACACGTAGGTGATCATAGGTAGGTGTGTTGAGGAAAAGTAACTCGGTTGGTGTTTTGGAGTTACGGGTCTTGGATGGGAGAATGTTAAGTAGGTAGGTAGTTGTTTCAAGGGCATGATGCCAAAAATACGGTGGAAGGGAGGCATGAGCAAGTAGGGTGCGAACCATGTTGTTGATTGTACGAATGTTCCTCTCGGCTTTGCCATTTTGGGATGACGTGTAAGGACATGAGAGGCGGAAGGACATGCCGTTGGTGTCGAAAAATTGTTGGAAGGAAGTGTTAACGTATTCTTTTCCATTGTCACACTGAAATGTTTTAATGGTTCTTTCAAATTGAGTTTTTATTAATTTAGCAAAGTGATAAAAGGTTGAAAACACTTGAGATTTTTTAGCAATGGGATAGGTCCACAAAAAATTAGTGAAATCATCCAAAAACAAAATATAGTAACGATGTCCCCCCGAGCTAACGACGGGAGAAGTCCATAAATCGCTATGGATAATGTCAAAGGGCTGTGATGTGCAAGTATCAGAATCATGAAACGGGAGTCTAACACTTTTACCAAAAACACAAGACTGGCATACATTATTATGAAGTTTATTAAACGAAATAGAACAAGAAGTTTTCAATGAATTTAAAGACGGTTTTCCTGGATGACCAAGACGTTGATGCCAGAGTTGTGAGGAGATGGCTGCAAAGGCGGATGGATGGGCGGAAGCGGGTCCGAGTATTAGCGGGTACAGATCACCGCTGCTGTTGCACCGGAGTATAGGGGTCCGGGTCTTGTAATCCTTCACAAGAAAACCAAATGGATCAAATTCAACTGAAACGGAATTGTCAGTGGTAAACCGACGAACCGAAATTAAATTTTTAAGTAATTTAGGAGAGTAGAGGACATTTTTAAGGATAAAGGGTGGGAAAGGCTTGGGTAGGTATTTGGTGCCGTGTCCAAGAACCGGTATCGTATCCCCATTTCCAACAATAATATTTTTTGAAATGCAATTATTAGAAAAAGAATGGAAATCACCTTGCTCGTTTGACATTGTTGTGGTAGCTCCAGTATCCATGTACAAAGTCGGATCAGGCTGTTGCAGGGACATAGTGTACAAGGCTTGTTCTATGTCTGTTGGAGCATATGCGGTGTGATGGGCTTGATTGGGCCTAGGTCCAAGAAGTCCTTGTGTGGAGTTGTTGGGCTGATATGCTCTATTTGAAGTACTTGGATATGGACAAGGAGGAGTCGACCATTGTTGTGAATTTTGCATCTGCGGTGGACCACCCCAACCATAATTCCATTGTTGAGCAAATGGAGTTTGCCACATTCCTGGAAAAGTAGGGTACGAAGGTACACGTCCACGGCCATGAAAACCGCGTCCCCGTCCCCGGCCCCTAGTTCTGCCGCGTCCCCGAGATCGTTCTGTGTTGATTGTCGAGTCCGAACGGTTGTCGGTAGAAGCTTGACGGGTTGTGCCGGCTGCGAGGGCAGTCCCGGCGGTCTTGGAAGCGGCCAACGCTTGCTCCGCTTTCCGGGCTTCTACCTGAACTAATTTCGAACGAGCCGTGTCAAAGGATGGCAACGGATCCTGTTGTTGCAAGATGGTAGCAATACCCTCATAGTGCTCATTCAGGCCAGAGATTAATTGTAGTACCAGACGATCATTGTCGACCGGGGCGTTCACATTGGCGAGTTGGTCGGCAATTACCTTGAGTTCTTGGCAGTAAGAAGACACTTTAGGGAAGCCGTCCAAGCGAGTGTTGGAGAACTTGTGAAGAAGATGAATGGCGCGAGAGCTTTTATTGTCTTGAAAGATGTCTTTGATGGCGTTCCAAGCGGCGTAGGCGGTTGTGTTAGGCTTGAGGATGGTGTGGAGAAGGTCGTTTGAGATCGTGCCATAGATCCATTGGAGTATGATGGCGTCCAGGCGATCCCAATCGTCATCCGGCTTAGGCGGCTCGGTCTCTTTGCCGGCGGTGGAGGGTGTAGGTTTTGAAGGGGCGGCACGTGGGAGTAGATGGTCGGCGACTTGAAACGCTCTACAATGGATCTTGAACAGTTCCGACCACGATGTATATTGGCCGGACTCCATCTCCAAAGTGATGGGGATGAAGCTTTTTATGTTCGAAACGGTAGCAGCGGGATGGATTTGTGGTTTGTTTGACATAGTGGGAGGAGGATTTTTTGATAGAGGGAAGGGGAATGAGGGAGATGATAACTGAACCGGATGATCGGCGTTAGGAAGAGAAGACGGCAGAAAGGAATAGCCGTAGGGTTAGATGGTGATCAAGCCTCCTGGACTCTTGATACCATATTAGGTTTCAAACCTTGCCTCATTCCATTAATCCTTCCAATATAAATATTGATACAATGATATCCTAATTTAGGAAGCTAAACAATCTATACTATAATTACGGATCCATCACAATCTTTATACAATAATACAATATATCTAATATCCATGTCAGTAAATCTAAAAATATACTCATCTCTCTCTACATTCTCTTATTGTTGCTATGGATTTCTTTCTCTTTTTCTCATTCCTCTCTCTCTCTGTGCATCGACTCCACAAGAATCATAGATTTCTCGTAGACAAACCGCCAGAGCTACTCTAAGATGGATAATTATCAATGTTGAACTTTCACGGACTCTCGAATATCTCTTAAACCATTGTCACAAACATCTCCTAAGCGGTGTGAGCAAGATATGTTGGGATATAATGTCGTTGGTCTCACTATTTTCTTCTTGATTAATTCTTAGTAAAACAACAGTAATTGTATTGAAAAAAAATGTGTATTCTCTCGTATATCAGGTTTTTGTCTCATAATAATACAAGTTCTGATATTTTATTAACATAGGTTCATTATATCAAATAGAGCGAAAGATTTGGGCAAAATATCAAGAGTAAGAGAAAAACAAACAACCTGTAAGCTGCTAAAAACTCTCTTTCCAATCTTGTTTTGTGATGTACCACATATGGCCTTCATTCACCCGCATGTTATATGAAAGTATGTTTAGTTAGGTTGTACTTTGATGCTAAAACAAGACATAACTTAATGTAATGTCTTTTAAATATATAGTAATAAGTTTGAGATATCTATTATAATACTCTTATGCTTAAATTATTTTAAATCATTTACATACTTAAGTTTGAATTTAAAACCTCCTTTTTAATAAAAGAGTAAATATCGTTTTTGCTCCCTGTGATTTGTACAAAATAACCATTTTACTCCAATAGTTTAAAAATGACTTTTATCCTCCTTGTGGTTACCAGTGTTTTTCGATTCTGCTCCCCGACCTTAACTCCATCTAAATTTTCTGTTAAGTCCCACCCATGTGCCCCTCACGTGAGGGGCATTTTTGTCTTTTCTCTTTTGCATAAGAAAAAGCATAAGCATTTCTCTATTTCTCCTTTTTCGTTATAAACCCTAATTTCAGTCTTTCAAATTCCTCACAAATTCCCCAAATCAAGCAATGAATCTTCATCTCCTACCAACATTCATCTCATTCTTCTTCATAATCGCACAATCATCATCAATTTATGACGCCCTAACCTCCAACGGCCTCCCAATCGGTCTCCTCCCGAAAGGAATCACAAACTACACAATCGACCCATCAACCAACCGATTCGAGGTCCATTTGAACAGTTCGTGCAATACGAAGTTTGAAACAAGTGTGAGATTCGATTGGAACTTTGCTGGGGTTCTCAGTTACGGTAAAATCTCGAATCTTTCGGGGATTGCGGCTCAGGATCTGTTTCTTTGGTTCCCTGTGAAAGGAATTCATGTGGATGTGCCTACTTCTGGAATCATTTACTTTGATGTTGGTGTTGTGTTTAAGCAGAGAAACAATGTCATCACCATTATCATCAACCAACACCAATCTCCTCATCCACACAGTCTGATCGCTCTTCCTAACTCTCCTCTTCTCCTTCATCAAGATCCCCTCATTCTTCCTCCATGGCCTGCACACCTACATCCACCCCGATGACGTCACCCCTGCAAACCCCAATTCATCAGGCATCAAAGCCGCGATCCGAAGACCCAGTGACACCACTTCAGGATTAAAACCCAGAAAGAAATCAAACGATAAGTTCGAATTTGATGAAAACAAAGCTCAGATCTTCAGGCTCAAACTCACTCACAATCACCTCCAATCAAGAATCTATTTCGATCAGTTTTTTGGGGTTTGCAATTTCACCGTTGTTTCGTGTTCTTCGCTTGTTGTTCATAACTTTCTGCCGGTTTCGAAAGATTCGTCGGGAGTTCTTCCCAATGGTACATTGATTCCGATCTTGTTAGGGTTTATAGGAGTTTGTAGAGTGGTGATCGTAATCGCTAGGGTTTCTTTCGAACGATCTGCTTCTAAGAGGTCTGAGAAGCAATTGAGTGTTGTAATTGGATTCTTATCTACTGTAATTACGTTTTTTATCGTTCTTGAAGTTATCCCCAATAGGGTTTTTGATTTTGGGTTCGAATCTTTAGATGGGTATGCGAGATTTTGCACTGCAGTGTTTAAGGGTTAAGTTTATCATTTAAAGAGAAAAGACAAAAATGCCCCTCACGTGAGGGGCACATGGGTGACACTTAACAGAATATTTGGATGGAGTTAGGGTCGGGAAGCAAAATCGAAAAACACTGGTAACCACAAGGAGGATAAAAGTTATTTTTAAACTATTGGAGTAAAATAGTTATTTTGTACAAACCATAGGGAGCAAAAACGATATTTACTCTTAATAAAAATACAAAACCTCTGCCAAATAGCTAACCTCAAGTTAACCTTAACAAACACACTTAACATTATACAATTATCTAATTCATATTAGTTAGGATTAAACACCTACAATAAACAATTAAAAAAATTCCTCACGAAACGCCTTATTATCGAGCAGCCAATGGGCCGGTGGCTAGTGGCAGCACATCGGAGCTCCTCCGCCACTTTCCGCCGGAGACGACCCAAAATCAAAATCATCAAATTCATACGAAAAATCGAATCTTTATCCGATTACCCTATTCTTCGTGTCACTTCTGTCGTTTGATTCGACTCTTAGCTCACAATCTTTCATCTTATTACGACCCCAACATCCTTTAAGATTCAAACCCATTCACTTTCGATCATCGATTTTAATCTTTCATAGATTATAAACGCGAAGGATAATCGTATCTGGATGATTTTGAAGAAAGTTTCTGCATTTATCAAACGAGAACCCTTGTTTCAGTGTTTGACCACACATAGATTGACTTCAAGTTTGAAGATACTTGCATAAGTAGCTTTAATCGGCACAATTCGATCTGGGTGTCTACTGTTTCTGTTTAATTTAGTGAAATTGTAAGTTGATCACTTAATCTGTTCATAAACAAGTTTATTTTCATGAGTTGAAGTGTTCTGTAAGCTTATATGTGATAAATTTGCTTAATTTGTGAATATGGTGTGCTTATAGGATTTTGGGTGCCCCTGTGGTCAAGATTTCAGCATATGATCATCAGATGGAGAGGGGATACTCTGCTCGAAGTCTCACAACCGATGAAGGATCTGGTATGTGTAACTGTTGGTGTTTTCTGTGTGGTCAAAGTTGCAAAAATGGTTTAGATTTGATCATTTAATCTTGTTGTTCTTGTGTTGGAACAGATACAGGTAGCGAATTTAGGATGGAATCAGTGGTTTATATGTCGTCGTGTGCTGCAACTGTCTTCGTTTGCGCGCTGGTGATACTTGGGATCTTATTGATGGCTTTGTTAGTTTCATTGACTGTAATGCTACAGTCGTGTGAAAATAGAGAAGCTGGAGTTCTTGAATGGTTCAAATCCCATCATCATCATCATCATAAGCATAATCATAATCATCACCAACATCATCATGATCATGATCATGATTATGATTATGATTATTGCAAAATGGCTGCTTTAAACGCGGAGATTAGCAGCTTTGAAGCGCATTATTTGCCTCAATTTTGCAAAGATGCTGCTGTTAAGTACGTAAAAGAAGGTCATTACATGAGAGAATTGAACAATTCAGTGTCACTTGTTGAAAACTACTTCCATGGGGCCATCCCAGATGATGATGGTCATGATGTGGTGTTACTGGACATTGATGACATCCTTCCTGCCAACACTTTCCATACTAACTCGATACTCTACGGGTAATCCATCATTGATGTTTCTGTTCATTTTCACAGAATGTAATAGACTAACATATTAACATATCTGTTTATGACTTTTATGGTGCAGATACAATCGATATGGTTGTGATGATTGCGTTAGAGAGGCAAAGCATATGAAACATGTTTTCTTGATTGATTTGTACATGAAACTTGAATCTAGTGGATGGCCTCTTGTGCTGTTATCAAGGAAGCCTGAACAGCTGCGAGATGCCACCGTTGAGGACCTTAAGTCGGCTGGATGTCGTGGCTGGTTAAAACTAATCATGAGGTAATGCTGTCTAATCACATCAGATTGTTACTGGTAACAAATATGGTGATCAATATATTGTTGCCAAATTTGGCAAAATGAGCGCGCAAGGTGTTGATCAAAACAATTGGGTTGAATTGACCCAAACACTTTTTCTCCATAGTTTCTATAGGTTATTTATACGTTAAATGTGATTATAAGCTATATTATTACAGTGATAATCTGTTTTCTAGAATATGAAGGTTAGGAATGTTAATTATTTCCATCTTTACCCGTTTTATAAGTAAATGAGTCAAAACTGTTACATGTAATTGTTACCATTTGGTGCAGATCAGAGGAGGATATGGAAACTGATACTCGCAATTACTTTTCAAAACAGAAAATGGCGATTCAAGCAGAGGGTTACCGCGTTCGGGGTGTGATTAGCAGCCATATGGATATGTTAGTAGGAGGATTTATCAAAACACAAAACTTCAAGCTTCCAAACACCCTTCCTGTTGCTCCAACTCATGCCATTATATAATTAGTTTATGTAGCATTAATGTATAGATGTTTTTTGGGATACAAGATTGGGAATCAAGAAGATATTTTTACCTTTTTATTTTTATTTTTCTATTTTTGGATCGTCTTGATTATAGAGTTACAAGAATGATTTATTTCACGCTGTCGTCTCTTCTTTTATATTTCTTAAAAAAACACAACATTATGTGCGTGCCTTTAAATGGATATGTTTATGTAGACAATAAGTCTGCATAAATTAGTTTTTCAAATATAAATTGTAAAAATTATTGATATTTGCATACACACGGGTAGTGAATATCTAATCAGTTTACTCAACAAATCATCAATTTACACAACAAATCAAAAGGAAAACATTATATGTAGAAAGATGCACATTGCATCTAGAATTAACCTGTAAATACACTATTTTAAAAATAAAATAAAATTCTAAAACTCTATGCACACTTGGGTACTTGGGTAATTAACCTGTAAATACACTATTATAAAAATAAAATAAAATTAACCTGTGTATGTAACATACAACTAATCTATTTACATAATTAATCTTGAAAAAATTATATATATAGCATTTATGTGTACATGTAATTCAACGTCACAAACTCTATGCCCACTTGGGCACTTAAGAAAACAAAGGAACGACCTTTAAGGGTTTGTAATTTTATACTTTAATTAGAAAATGTCATCCCGCGTTGCGTCGGAGATTTGCGTTGGAGATTTAAGTGTTTGTCTACTAATGTTATTGCACTTAAAATGAAACATAGTACATAAGCATTTATAAAATGATATACGTCAAAAGATACAGATATGGATGTAATGGCCCATTAGGCAAAAAACTAAACTTTTGTGTTAAAACAAAAAAGCATAAAAGCTCCTTGTAGCTAAGGTTTTCATTTTATATTATAGATATATAATTTATATTATAGATATATAATTGGAGGCGTAAACTTCTTTCAATTATCTTATATTAGTTTGCTCAAACAACTATTATTAAAATTCACAAGAACAAGCAATTTCATTTCTAAATTATTACTCCTATAGTAACCCATGACATGAGGAACAGTAATAATTTGCAACTATTTCTCCTACGTAGGGTACAAACATGATCCTACAGCTCTCTTTTTGTCGTTTTATCCTTTTATCTTCCACCTATCCGTTGGGTTAATCTTGTAATTAGTTAATACTTAGAGAAGTTAATTCGTAAGTTTGGATATTTGTTTTATTGAGTCGGTTATCAGCTTGAGTTAGATTAGCTCTAGAAGTCATGTTCAACAAGGAAACTTTTGGTTTTTATTACTATAAATAGGGAAGAATCCTAGGTTAATTCTTGTACCAATTCTTATTTTTAATTAAAGTATCGATCAAATTGTTTTGGTCAAGAATCTGTTTCTATACTTTCTTTCTGTTTTGGCAAAAGTGTTGCTATTGTTCTTTGTTCTTCAATCTGATTCAAAGGGCTGAACCATCAATTGATATCAGAGCTTTAGAGCTCGATCGGAAAGAACCGGACGATTACGATCAGCAATAAGAAAGAGTCCGGCAGAAAGTCTTGATCATTAAGGGCTGTAACATCTTGTAATTTTGGTTAATTAAAAGTTAGGTTTGTTATAATCTTGTAAAGGCCATTGTTGTCATTAATGTAACTATGAGGGTTATTTATGGTTGTTTCCCTTTGATATTTAATTTGAAAGTAACATTTTAACTATTAAAAGGAGCATAACAATAATAATCATACTAGTAATAACAATATTAACAAAAATCAATAATAATAATTTGCAAAACTTATTAAACTTAAAAAGGTTTAAAAGAAGTCTAGGGGGTTATAATGCCAATTTTGAAACTTCAAAAGAAAGTTATTAACATGAAATAACAAAATGTAAACCACAAGGACCATTGGTGTAAATTTCGAAACCCAAACCCCTCCTTTTTCCTGAAATTCAGGTGGGTGCTCCGGCCACCTCCGGCTAACTCCGGCGAGTTTCAAAAGTGGGTAAATCGACCGATTCATGACCAAAAACCAATCCCCAACCTTACTATAACCTAAATCGAACTTAAATACAACATTTAATCGAATTAAAACCCCCATTATCAGTCGGATCGAGTAGGTAACCGATCACCATTAAACCCCCAAGCCGTTCAAGCACTAATACTCAATAATAACCAAATTAAACGCACCTACACAATAATCTAAATGTTTCTAAACGATTACAACTCACAAATCCAACTGAAACAAACATAATCATCGAATTCGACCACCCACTCCCGTCGTGACCTGCAACTGTTCAAACACCACCATTCGTGCTTCAAAACTTGCAATTAGTTGGGGGCTTTGATTCGTAATTACTTCTTGAAGCTTCCTACAAAGTTAATTTGATTATCATCAACATTTCCCCATCAATCAAACGTACATTGGTCGCGGCTTGTTCTCGTCAATTCTTGACCTCGTTTCAATCCAAATCGGGTAATTGAACATACCTAATCACTCGTCTTTACATGGGGGATGAAAGCCCCATGATTGCAGATGCTTACAAAACCGAATTGAACTTCAATTTGGATCAAAATGAATTAGGGTTCATGGGGATTTAGGGGAAATGGGTTAAAGGTGTTTAAAATCACTTGGAACCAAGTGATACCGCGGCTGTAAGCCTTGGTTCACTGGTTCCGCACTTGCTTTTCCACCTTGAGGTCCCGGGTTCGAACCCGGGCACCCTCATATATTTTTTAAAGGTTTTTCAGTCTTAATAAAATTATAGAAAATTTTTAATATATATAAAAATTATTTCTATAAACTTCAAATATTTTTAAAAGCCGCCAAACATTTTCTGTAAATTTTCTAAGTTTACATAAAAATATTTTATTAATAAAACATTTTTACAAAAATTGTTCTTGAATAATTTCTTGTAAAAATGGATTATAATAATGATTAAAAAACTATTATTAGTCCAAACGTTCGCTTCAAATAATATTGTTTAAATTGTACTTATTTCTTTTAGTTATAAAACCTTATTCTATATACTTTCCAAGTTATTACAAATGTTCTTTTCACATCTTGGTATAAGACATAAATATATATATATATATATATATATATTATATATATATATATATTAAGAAAACATGAATGATTTCCAATTGTTAAAGGTAACTATTTGACAAGCCCCAAAATCCACTTAAAACCTTAGTTCTCGTTAATTCATTAAACTTATAATTTAACTTAAATCTTGTAAATATATATAGGTGCCTTGTGACGGTCTACGTTGGAACGACGCCTATTATAATCTTTATTAATCGTCATTCTTATATTTATTTGCCAAGTGAGTATTTCCATACCCCTTTTTCTTATTTTCACACCTTGGGGTGAAACATGTTAACTTATATTATTGTACTTGTAAACTTATTTGAAACTTGTAAACTTTATAACAATTTATCATATAAAGTTGTGGTTAGTTGAACTTTTGTGGTTACCATGTTATGGCGTTATATGTACAATCATTAACTATTGCTAGCCTAGCGAAGTCATAAATCTATGGGCCAGACAAGCCTGCTTGGTTGATCCAAGTACACTTAGCTAATCGTATAATCTTGTAAACGTTTGAGACTTGTAAAACTTTGTCGAGGTTCGATTGTTGCATTGTTCATAACATCCCTAATCACTTTATTCACTAACTTATGACTTGAATTGCCAACTTTTATATATTCTATGTATTGAAAACTATGAAATGTTCACCAACATTTTTATGTTGACATTTTATTTTTAACATGTTTCAGGAAATACTCAAGCTTGATTTCTACTCTTTGAAGCTTACACATCTAGGAATGGACCTAGATAAATAAATGAAATAAAATGACTTTTTATGTTTATTTTAATTTCATTGAGACTTATGATTGTAATGATACAATTGGAACTTATGATTAATATATTTGGATTTAATAAATAGCATTATGTGGTTGTGAACGATCTTAACTCTCACATCTCGACGTTTCCGCCATCAAGGTTGGGGTGTGACAGATTGGTATCAGAGCCCATAACTATAGGGATTTAGGTTATTAGAAATGGGACCTAGACTATAGTTGCATGAACCTCATAGAAAGATCCTTATACTTTTGTGCTTACATATTGTTTGAATGCTACATAATGCTATGCCTTTTGTGCAACTTGATGCCTTAGCATAGAATTGCCTTATGTATGCTTAAAACTTAGTTACTTGTCTCCCTAAACTTAACTTTGACTCTTTAACTCTCCCTGATAAATGAACTTCCTAAACTTATTCTCAACGCCATGTGGAGGCTACACTTATCGTCGTGGGTTCAATTCCGTAGACTCTATGTCTAATCTATGAAAATCTCATCAAGGTTTTGATTTCATAAACCAAAGAAATTTGTGTGACACATAGACACATGTATTCTAGATTTCCTGACAAAAGGCCTTCGGGCTAAGGCAAGCATATCGTATAAATCTCATTGCGAGACCAGTTATGCTTACCTGGAGATTTCTGGGATGAGTGATAAACTATGGTCAATATACACAAATATCTAAGACAAATGGGTCAATTTACCTTGACGTGTCAACGATTCCAAATGGTAATGCGTTACCAAATGGAACCATCATCTTTGCATCTTGAAAATTCTTGATTCCTTGAACTGGTTTATCACCAAAGTTATATCTCCTCACTCTTATCATACATAATGTTCCTGTTGATATTGAACTCATCCTAAATTTCCAACTCTTACGTTTAAACATCGTTACAGTTGGATATTTCATGTATCTATTTCTATACCTTGACCAACGTGAACATGGAATTTAATATACCCAAAGATATTAGGAATCTAAACCGAATGGTCTTCAAAACTTTAAATCGTTACTTATGGTTTTCAAATCTTCTTAAGGGTGTGTCCCATAACTAAAGACATTTAATGCTGTATGGTGAAGTTCTTACATCTCGGGATACTTTGTCTAGGCAAAGTGTAAATAGTGATTTGATTCGATCATTGAATCCGTTTACTTGACTTGAAACCCTTGAGATGAGTGATCACTTATATGTACGCGTGTCTTCAATAAGGTTATGGTAGACCTCATATCTTGAAAAGTCCATGTATTTCCTTTCGATCGTGAATCGAATGTTCACATCTCATTGCGATGTTGAATTATTCTTGTCCTTGACTTCGTCTTCCCGAATCACACCATCCAAGATTTGAACACCATCATAACTAATTCTGTTATCTCGAACTTTGACCTTAAATCTTGTAAGCATGATTTCCTTTTTGTTACATTGATGTAACTTGAACTTTTCTAAATTTCTAATTGTTATACTTTTCCTTTCATTGTAAAGTTGAACTTTGAACCGTTTGCACCGTGAGAGATGCAAGAGTTGCAAGTCAACCTATGACTAAGAACACTCGTATCTCCTAAATGATTCTAACCCATCAAAACAGGGGTGATTCCCGTATTTTGGTGATGATTCTTCATTCGTTTTGATAAATGGTTTCCAATTGTGTGTTTTATGAAATTTCATCCTCTGGATGAAGGTGATTTTCTTATCATGAGGATTGACTTCAACTATTCTCATTGGAACTTGCATTTCATAAACGACATGATCTCACCAAAATAGGATTGAAACCCGTACTTTGGTGACAAATGTCAAACCTCGATTGTTTTCTTGTGATAATGAAGCCCAAGGCGTGAATTCCATACCTTGATGATAATTTCATTTTCATGGATGGTATTTTCTCAAATGGAACGACCTCATCAAAGTAGGAGTGAATTCTGGATTTTGATGAAGAAGTTCATCCTGTTATATTTTGTTTTTGTAAAACTTCATCGTTAAGATAGGAGTGATTTCCCTTACCTTAATGGTGAGTTACCTCGTCTTATTTCTATGAATCCTCAACAATGAGTTGGGATCGACCTTTTTAATTGGTAAGTTAGTGGTCATAACCTTGGGAATACACCATCAAGTTAGGAGTGAAAACCACACCTTGATGACTATTCTCGTTTCTTGATCTTCAACTTACCAAGGTTGTAATCAAGTGACGAGAAGCATGTAGTAACTTGAAGGGTGAAACAATGTTAGTGCTTCGACCTATCAAGCCAAAGCATGAGCTCTGAACTTGAAAGGAGACCCGATCGCTTTAGGTTGATTTTGATTCCAAGCTTGGAGCATTTAAATTCTTAAATCGATTTCTTTCCCTTTATTCTCATGTTTTGATTTGATCTAGCTATATGGAACCATTTATTCCTTATTCATCGACTTTCACTTTGAGTTATCATCAAAACCTGATTGCGCGGTGGTAGCCTTCCTAAACAATCTTTCTGCTAAAGACATTATCAACTCATGCTCATGTCTTTCTATTCATACAAATGTTCTCAGCTATGCTTATGGTTTGTTGAACTGTATATGTAAATTGTACTTAGAGATTGCTACCGTGCAAAACATGTTTACAAATACCTTTCTTATTGTTTGCGTCATTACTTGAATCGCTTTTGAATCCTTAACCTTGGATATCTTTAAAACTCTACTTGATTTCGATCAACGAGACTCGTTATTACTTACATTGTGACGTGGAGGTTCATAAACCTTCGTAACTTGTAGTCATGGGTTTGGCATAAAGGAAAAGACGTAACTTGGTATGTGTCCAAGTGTCTTACCTTCACATATGACAAGACCTAACATTCGTGATTCTATGGATCTCCTGTTTAACTTTTCTTTCAACTAAAATGCTTCTTATCTTAGAGGTCATGATAATAATTGTTGCATTATAAACCGATTGGCTAATCTCATATTGACTCATGTGGGATTACGAGTCGAGGAATTGACTTGTATCTGTCTCAAATAGTCGTATACCGTGGTATGTCGTTAAACATCGATCGTTAATTTGGATGGTCGATTCATTTTCTACTATTAGCAATGTTCTTAATCATCATTGTGAACTCATCCCAAAATCTTTGCATATCGTATTATCCTTAGTCCGACGGTTTGGTCAAAGGAACAACACAAATTTACAGGATATGCGTTAAGACCGTGTCCTTATAGTTAGTGACGCTTGGGATTCTTAAAATCCGTCGGTCAACCTTTCTTACAATTGCTGGTCTTTCTATTGTTGTTTTCTCAAGACATCACGTTACTACGTAATTTCATTTTAAGAAGTTGTGGCTTATAAGCTCAATACTCCACGATAACTAGTCATCGTTTTCCAACGTTTCATGTATCAAATCTCAAAGAGTTAGTTTGTCAATGATAACTTTCGCATTCCACAGGAAGAGTTCAAATTTGGATGCATCCTGTAAAATTCCATAATTTGCAAAGTGAAGCATCTCACCCGTAATCAAACGCTAACCACAGTCCGTTAGTACACTTATATTTCATCATAAGTCTCCTGTTCGTTTAAGTTTCATTTTTAATTTCGGGAAAAATTCTTAAAATTTGAGGAGACTGTAACATCTTGTAATTTTCATTAATTAAAAGTTAGGTTTGTTATAATCTTGTAAAGGCCATTGTTGTCATTAATGTAACTATGAGGGTTATTTATGGTTGTTTCCCTTTGGTATTTAATTTGAAAGTAATATTTTAACTATTAAAAGGAGCATAACAATAATAATCATACTAGTAATAACAATATTAACAAAAATTAATAATAATAATTTGCAAAACTTATTAAACTTAAAAAGGTTTAAAAGAAGTCTAGGGGGTTATAATGCCAATTTTGAAACTTCAAAAGAAAGTTATTAACATGAGATAACAAAATGTAAACCACAAGGACCATTGGTGTAAATTTCGAAACCCAAACCCCCCTTTTTCCTGAAATTCCGGTGGGTGCTCCGGCCACCTCCAAGGAGATAAGGCGCCGACCTATAGGCGCGGCCTAGTGAAAAGACGCAACAAGGAGCGCGGCCCAAGGAGGGGGTGGCGGCTAGGTGGCGGCGGCTAGGTGGCGACTAGTACATCTATAGGGTGCTTAAGTCAAATCAAAGGAAAAAAGGAATGATAAGATGGAATAGATGCAACCGTCATGTACCAGCTAAGATTATTCATTATTCCAATGATATGGTGAAAACTATAACATTAGACTGGGGGGACATGAAGGGGTGTAGTCCCGGATCACACCAAAGACAGAGTCACGAAACCAATAAAAGTCGTGGCTAGTATGCTTGAACCAGGCGAAGCCGCGGCAGGGGTTGTTTTGGCCGAGCCTTGGACACAGCCCCACTAGGGGAACAACCGCTAGTTTACAAAGCAAGCAAGTCGCGACTGACACAACCCCACTTAAGGAGTATAGCCAAAATAGTCGCGGCTGGTCAGGAAAGGGTCGCATCGCGGCTGAAAAGCAGGCCGATGCTGGGCATGATTTTAGCCAAGACCATAACAATACTTCTTCTACAACATTTAGAAATTATTTGCAAAAATATGATAACAGTAAACGAGCAAGATAACACCAAAGGAAGTCTGTCATTGGTTGCCAAGGAATAAGAAAAGAGCATATAACAACAAAACACACCAAGCCAAAAACCTAATTCAGGTAGAGAGTCAGAGTAGCCCACAATACATCCAAAGTCAACTACAAAGACAAATAACATTAGAAACTCTTTGTATAAAAAAGGTATAGAACCTTCTGACTAGGGTATCTCAGATTCGGTTCATTGATCGCAGACTACTAAAAATAGGGCTGAGTTGTATTTCGTCTCCACCCACAAGCACTATAAATACTTCCTTCATTTGATAGGTAAAGACATTCTAAAAACACTCTCACTTCAATCAAAATCGCTAAATTCTCCTTTTGAATTCTCTTGATATATATACTTATTCTCACGTGGGAGTATGGTCACGGGGAGAAACCCCTTCTGCCCGTGACGAGGCTCATGGTGTTGTCTTTGTTTCGTAGACACCCTTACTAGTCGAGTTAAAGCCCAACTGCAGCCGGACAACTGACACTCTCTCCAGCTGAGGTCCCAGCCCTAGATCACGGCCTTAATCCTTGGTGATAACCTTACCCTTACACTGCTCCTAGACCTTAATCCCTTGATTAGGATTTGTGTAGCAATAGAATCGAAGATCACAAATTTGAAATTCGTTTCGAAATCAATGAAACTTTGAATCAAATTTCGAATAGATTTTCATGGGTTTTTGAACCTGATTTGAATATTAAATACCTCAACCAATGTCCACAAATGGCCATTCATCCAATGCAACCTATGCACATCAACATTGTAACACCCGCCTCCCAGGTCATACCCCGGGGAGCGTTACGCATCGGATATACAGAACACATAGTAATCAGAGAATACACAGCGGAAGTCTAACTTTAAATATACATCAACGTGTACAATACATTTGTTATAATAGATAATAGTATTACATTAGTTTAACTATACTATAGATCCAAATCTTCAATAACATTCTAGAACTTTATTTTCTCATAAACTAGCTCGTAATCTTCAATCTCTGTAATCACTTGGCACCTAGGATGTGTGTCCATAAAAATAAAAACATTTGGGACTCAGCATAAAGCTTGTGAGTTCATAAACATGGCATTTTTTTTCAAAATTCAAAACATGTTATCATTGACTATTGCATCAAGCAGATACAGCCATGGCAAACCTATAGGAACAGAGTAAGCACAATATAAATTCACATAACCAGGCTAAGTATACAAAATCCACTGGCTAAAGCAGAATCATACAAGCAGCCCTCAAGCATCCTATCAAGCATTGCCATATATCACAGATGCTAGTGATAGTCAATTCTTCAATTATTACCAGTTATCAGAACATCACATCCCGTTTTATAAAAACAGTTCAGAGGAACTCACCTCAATCAATCAAGTCAGTGATATCGTCTGCTCAGGTTCACTGCTATCAGGTATTATCCTATAGGTAAAATAACATTATTTAAGCTATATTCTAGCTAGTAACAATTTTAGGGATGATTTGTTATCTTTTTTCTATTTGTTGGTTTTATTCGGGCACTTTCTTTTATCCTATGCCAACCCTTTGGTACAACCCTTACTAGTTGGCATAACTCGGGCGTTTCCATCATACCCGAGCCAACCCTCGGGGTTACCCAATACCTTCCCTAATGATAACCTTAAAGTCTAATAATAATAAATATAACAACTACAACGCTAAAAATAACAAACAATAATAATACTAACTATAACAATAAAAATAACAACTATAATAATAATAATAACTATAAAGATGATAATAATAATATTAATAATAACTATATTAATACTAATACCTACAATGATAATAATAATAATAACAACTATAATAATAATTAAACATAAACTTAAATAAGGGCGTACCTGAAAACTATCTATGGCAATTTGATGTAGAGTCTCCCCTACTCGCGCTCCTAGTCGTGCTCCTACTCGAGTACCAAAACGATTACTAGCAACACCCAACGGGGTATTAAACGAACTCGAGATTCTTTTTAATTAGAACGTTCTTAAAGAAACGTTCTAAATTCAACCTTAAAGCTTCTATTTATAAAGAAGGATGAAAAAGTTTGAAAAGCTGTGTGCGATGAAGTTTAGATACGCCTGTTGAAATGAATTGCAAGTTTTGCAAAGGCCATTGATAATCAGACACCCTGTCAGGTGATAAATAAACGCCCTTTGACTTTCTTCACGGCCCGTGAAGGGCTTCGAAATTTAATTCTCACAACTGCATTTAATCACGGCCCGTGAAGGAACAAACGGCCCGTAAACGTCCGCACACACGGCCCGTTAACTACCTCAATAACGGCCCGTGAGATCCTTCACGGGCCGTAATTGTCCTTCTGAGAATTTACTTTCCTCGTTTTGCGTGCACTTTTAAATTTTATAATTATGTGACGCGACGTATTATTCCTTGATTCGATTTAAGATTCTATATAAACCGTTATATATATGACTTGTTATATGGTTAGTGAGAAACGAAACAGTAAAAATGTCTTCTCGTGGAGGTAGGAGAAGACGTCAAAATGACTCATCTTCAAACTTACGAGATATTGTGGAAAGTATTCCCGATCCAATAGATAACCATAATTGGCAGAACGGGAGGAACTGGTCTCAGAATATTATTCACTTTATACGTAACGGTGACTCCCAAACATGTAGAGTGTATTACATGGGTCATTCCGATATTCCGTTACAATTTTGGCGTGAATTACTCGGAAACGTGTCTTTATGCCAATATTTGCTCGGAACAGGCATTGGATAGTCACCCACTAATCGAATTCTAATGAAATGGCAATCTTGAACATAAGCAATTGAAATTATATGATGTTCACTGATATCACGAGGAGATAACCAGAACGGGAAAAAAGTAGCGGAGTTGCCGATCGATATAAAAATTATAACCACTCGAAACCTGTTAGCAATAAGGATTGTAGCAGTTGGCACTGTCATCCAATTTTTGTGTGGAGCCGCACCTAACCCGTTCCAGTTTAATGATTCCCTTATTTCGTTTATATCAGGAAACATCGCAGCGTACCTATGTCTGTTTTCATCCAACTCAGATATAAGTTCCGTACGTATAAAACGCCAGTGATTTTCACCATATCCCAGTGCAAGTGCTATAGCACGAAAACCACAATTGCCGTCCGCTAAAACATCATCCGCACCTGAAATATACGGGAAAAAGAATGATGGAATCCAACGGTTAAACCGGAAAAAATTGTTTTTATCTTCGTCGCCCGGGATATATGAAAACTTGGAACTCTGTTGAGATAATCCATCTTTGGCTCTTGATTTTAAAGACATGGATTGACTGCGCTGCAAAGGCCCTTGTTTTGACTTCACCACCGAACTTGAATATGTTGGCGGACCTTCAAAATTTTCTCTCGGTTGAACATATGAACTATGTCTGGGGGCGTCTAATATTGTTTCTTTTTGCTTATCTTTTTTTGGACGACCCCGTGTATTTGTTTGGACTTTAGGAGGTTTTTTATCCGTTTTTGAAGGAGTAACGAAAGATTTGAAAATATTAATCAAAGTGTAACATCTCGTATTTTCCGTTAACTAAAAGTTAACGTCGTTTATTCTTGTAAGGGCCATTATGGGCAATCATAAAACTTAAGAGTTGTTTATGCTTATTCTTAGCTTAATTTTAATTTTAGAAAAAATTTAATAAACATAAAAATAATTTTACAAACTTTTAATATTTTTAAAATCACCTAAATATTTTCTGTAAATTTATTTTTGTAAAATCTTTATCATTTTATTATAAAATTTATTTACAAATGTTATAACTAAATATATTTATTTATAAAAAAAATGATGATTTATAAACTTATTAGATTTTAAAGACATCATATTATTTTCTATAATTTATTTAAATAAAATATGTTAATATTTTTATTAAACGGTTTAGATAAATAATATATTTAGTTTATTTTCTTATAAAATGGATTTTTGATAGTGGTTTAAATCACTAAATTATTTGTTCAACAATATCTATATACATATATAAATGATGATTATTATTTCAACTTATAACTAAATTTTATTACAAATATTATTTCTTTTGTATTTCTATATACAAAAAATGTACACTTAGTATATTTTAGTTAATTTCTATTAAAACACATAAATGATAAATTTTGGTCTTAAAATATTTAATGTACTTATAAAAACCCCCAAATTCCACCTATAACTCTAATTCTCGTTAAATTGTTAAACTTATTATTAAACGTTAACCTTGTGATTATATATACATATATAGGTGCCTTGTGACTATTCACGTTGGAACGACACCTATTATTATTCTTATTAGTCGTCCTACTTATACTTATTTGCCAAGTGAGTTTTCCTTGCCCCTTTTTATGCTATTTCACACCGTTTTGGGGTGAAACATGTTACATTATTCAACATACACTTATAAACGTTTAGATCTTATAAAAGCACATGCAATTCATACTTTTATTTTGTCATGGTTATTTGTGTTATTGTAAGTCTTATATGAGTTACATATATTGTTTACAATCATTAACTATTGCTAGCCTGGCGACGTCTTAGATCTTTGGGCCTGACAAGCCTATTTGGTGCTAAAGTCGATGTATTGCCGACTCCTAGGAGCCGTATGCTTGTGCACTAGGGAACCAAGTACACTTAGCCACTCATATAAACATATAATCTAGTCGAGGTTTGATTGTACTATATGTGCTTTATAAACTTGCTAACTCATAACCTATGACATGAATTGCTACTTGAAAACCCATGGGATATTATGTATATGAAACCCTTGGAAACTCACCAACTTTATAGTTGACCCGTTATTTTTAACATGTTTCAGGAAATGCCAAGTTTGAAGTCATCATTTGAAGTTTGCATAAATCTAGGATTTGGACCTAGATTAAAGAATGAAAAGCTTTGGATTACTTTTGTTTTATGTTTTGACTTATTTCATGTTGAAACTTATGATTGTAATTGCATTTGCAACTTATAATAATAATATTTACATTTAAGGCTAGCGTTATGTGGCTGTGAACGATCTTAACTCTCACACCTCGACGTTTCCGCCGTCAAGGTTGGGGTGTGACAGATTGGTATCAGAGCCCATAACTATAGGGATTTAGGTTATTAGAAATGGTGACCTAGACTATAGTTGCATGAACCTCATAGAAAGATCTCTATACCTTTGTGTTTACATATTGTTTGCATGTTACATAATGCTATGCCTTTTGTGCAACTTGATGCCTTAGCATAGGAATTGCCTTATGTATGCTTAAACTTAGTTACTTGTCTCCCTAAACTTAACTTTGACTCTTTGATTCTCCCCGACAAATGAACTTCCTAAACCTATTCTCAACTACATGTGGAATCTACTGTAACATTTCGTATTTTCGTTAAATATAAGTTAACTTCGTTAAATTCTTGTAAGGACCATTCATGCCATTCATGAAACGTTGTGGGCTATTCTTGTTTCATTCCTTGTTTACTTGGAGTTCTAATCAACTAAATGGTAATATTAGTAAGAATGATAACATTAATAATAACAACAACAACAATAATAATAAATAGTAATAATAATAATAATAATAATACTAATAATAATAATAATAATAATAACAATTTATAAGACTTATTAAACTTTAAAAATGTTCAAAACTTAAAGTTAATTTAGTTCCGGGGTTTGTTTTGTCAATTTATAAACTTTAAATAAAATGTTTAGCATAAAATAATAATAATTTAAAGTTGAGGGACCTATTGTGTAAATTTCAAAAACATCTCTCCCCTTTCACGTTTTCCCGGCCGCCGGCCGGCAGAGCTCCGGCGCGGCGCCGGCGAGACCCCAACACTCTGTTTTACTTCGTTTTTCAAGCCAAAAACACACCGAAACCTCCGGAACTCGTTTCCAAAACAAATAAATGCATTAATTGAACTTTAAACCCGTTTTTTTTAACACCTCGAACTCAAAACCGAAACACATCAAACCCGCAAGCCGTTATACGCATAAATCATAATGAAAACCCAATTAAACGGATGTAAAACGTTCGGGTAATCATTTGAAAGTTATTGGCAACATCAATTGCACCTGAAATAACTTTATAAATCGATTAATCCATCGGAAACGGCCGACTTTAAGTTCATAGCCGTTGGACATCGATTAGAATGAATTGAATCTATAAATTAGAGGATTCTTACTCGAACTGGGTTTCCTAAACTCTTTGCACCTTCAATTTCATCAAAAAAACACACACACACATCAAATTCAAGTCAAGAACAGTCGCGATTTGGGTCGAACCACTACACATCGAATCTCAAACGATTACGGGTAATAAAATTAGGGCTATTACTCGATTTTACATAAGAATCGAAAGCCCTATGTTTATTCCCGTTAACATTACCGAATTGAACATCAATTTGGATCAAGGGGAATTAGGGTTCATATGCGATTTGGGGGAATTGGGTTAAAGGGTTTAAAACTAATTGGAACCAAGTGATACCGCGGCTGTATGCCTTGGTTCACTGGTTCCACACTTGGTTGTCCACTTTGAGGTCCCGGGTTCGAACCCGGGCACCTCCACATATTTTTTTTAAAGGCTTTTCAGCCTTAAAATAATTATAAAAAAATCTAGAAAAATATAAAAATGATGTTTGTAAACCTTAAACATTTTTAAAAACATCACATAATTTTCTGTAAATTTTTCAAGATTTAAATAATTAAATATCTTTTAATAAGATTAATTTAGGTTATTTCTTATAAAATGGACTTTAAATAATAGTATAAATTGATAAATTATTATTGATCCAAACGTTCGTTTCAAATAATATTGTTTAAATTGTATTTATTTCTTTTAATTATAAAACTTTGTTCTATACATTTTCCAAGTTATTGTAAATGTTCTTTTCACATCATGAAATAAAACATATATATATATATATATATATATATATATATATATATATATCAAGAAATCATGAATAATTTTCAATTGTTAAAGGTAAGTAGTTGACAAGCCCCAAAATCCAATTAGAACCCTAGTCCTCGTTGATTCGTTAAAATCATTACAATAGAGACTTAAATCTCGTAAAAACATATATTTTAGGTGCATTGTGAAGGACTACGTTGAAACGACGCGCGTTAATATTTTCTTATTAATCATCCAATAAATATTTATTTGACCAAGTGAGTATTTCTATACCCATTTTATCATTTTCACACTTTGGGTGAAACATGTTACCTTATAAACATTGCACTTGTAAACACTTTTGATTCTTGTAAACTTATGGCAATTTACTTGTGTGTTGTGATTAGTTGAATCTTGTAGCTAACATGTAATGTCGAATACATGTGCAATCATTAACTATTGCTAGCCTGGCGACGTCATAGATCTATGGGCCTGACAAGCCTGCTTGGTTGATCCAAGTACACTTAGCTAATCGTATATACTTATAACTTGGTTGATCCAAGTACACGTTTGAGACTTGTAAAACTTTGTCAAGGTTTGATTGTGCATTCTGTCTTACATCACTAGTTACTTTGTTTCTCTAATTTACAACATGAATTGCCATCTTTTATATACTTATGTATCAAAAACTATAGAATGCTCACCAACATCTTTATGTCGACCTTTTATTTTTAACATGTTTCAGGAAATACACAAGTTTGATTGATAGCTTGAAGTGCTTCCACATCTAGGAATGGACCTAGTTAAATAAACGAAATAAATTGGATTGTTGCATCTTGTGTTATGTTATTTACTTTTTGAGACTTATATTTGTAATGGTACAATTTACACTTATGAATAATATATATTGGGTTATTAATAGCGTTATGTGGCTGTGAACGATCTTAACCCTCACACCTCGACGTTTCCGCCGTCAAGGTTGGGGTGTGACAGATTGGTATCAGAGCCCGTAACTATAGGGAACTAGGTTATTAGAAATGGTGACCTAGACTATAGCTTATGCATGAACCTTATAGAATTATATTTCTATCTTTTAAAGTATATGGTTTGCATGCTACATAATGCTATGTTCCCTTATGTGCAATTTGATGCCTTAGCATAGGATTGCCTAAACATTTCTACATGTCTCCCAAAACTTACATTTGACTCTTAGACTCTCCCCGAACATGAAACCTTTTAATCTTATTCTCGACGACACGTGGAATCGTATACTTATGCTTATGACTTGGATCTTTAGGCGTTATGTCTAATCTATATAAATCTCATCAAGGTTTTGATTTCATGAACCTAAGAAATATTGTGTGACACATAGACACCTGTATTCTGGATTTCCTGGCAAAAAGCCCTCGGGCTAAGGCAAGCGTATTCGAATAAATCTCATTGAGGGGCCCGTTACGCTACCTGGGGATTTCCGGGATGAGTGATAAACTATGGTCAACATACACAAATTTCTAAGGCAAATGGGTCAATTCACCTTGACGTGTCAACGTTTCCAAGTGGTAATGCGTTACCTAATGGAATCATCCCGCGTACCTTACAACCCTTAGCTATTTTTGTCTAAACTACTATCCTCTGTTATCCTTACTCCCGTAACTAACACATTTTGTATATCCAGCATGTCTCGTCATCAAGGAAAGCGTGGAAGTTCCGACCGTAAGCTTGCAGCAATGATTGCCCGACAAATGGCTGCCGTACTCCCAACCATGGTTGCTGAGCTTAATAGCACCCTAATGGCTAATAGCAACAACAACACTAATGGGAACAATAGTGGTGCTAATGGAGAGAATAACAACAATCAACAAGGGAACACCCGTACTTGCACTTTCAAACACTTCAACTCGTGCAAACCCACTAGTTTTAGTGGAAAAGAAGGAGCCACTAAACTCCTCGAGTGGTTTGAAAGTATGGAGAACACCTTTATCGTTAGCGAGTGCCCTAACGAATTCAAAGTTCGCTATGCTGCAAGTGTCCTTCAACAACGGGCACTAACATGGTGGAATAGTGAAAAGAAAAACCGTGGAACTGAGGTTGCTTTGGCGTTGCCCTGGGAAGAATTTAAGGATATCATGATCCAAAAGTTTTGCCCGAGGAGCGAGTTGCAAAAGCTGGAGGAGGAGTTCTGGAACCTCAAACAGGATGGTGGGAATCATTTGGCTTATTCCACCCGACATCATGAATTGAGTATGCTTCTACCACACATGGTAGACACTGTGCCCCGTAACATTGAAAAATTCATCAAGGGGGTACCACCTCAAATTCAAGATGCCGTGGTGGGTAGTAGGCCCGCAACTTTGGAGGAGGCAATTACTATCACAGCGCAGCTCACTGAAAATCATATTAGAGCTGGTACTATGTCGGCAAAGGGTTCAAAGTCTACTGCGAAGGCGGTGCCCGAGGCAACAAAGGAGGTAAGGGCCGAGTCGTCTTCCCAAAGCAAGAAGCGTAAGTTCACACCAACACGCAACTACGCTGTGACCACTCCAAATGCTCCTCAAAAACAAATGGTGGTTGCAAATCAAGCCCCCATGGCTAAAGCTTATGTTGGTCCATACCCTATGTGTAACACGTGCAAGTACCATCACACGAGCAACACTCCATGCCGAGTCTGCTCGTTGTGTGGAAAGTATGGACACTTGGTGGCTACTTGTCTTCGAGCGCCAAACAACGCTGCAATGCTTACCAACCGAACCTGCTATAACTGTGGCGAGTCTGGTCATATTCGTCCGCAATGTCCTCGCAATGCAGGAAATGTACCACCGGCTCGTGGAAGGACCTTCAACATCAACGCTAACCAGGCACAAGCCAACAATGACGTGGTGAATGGTACGACGTTGAACTACTTTTAAATCATTTCTTGTCTTATAAATATTCCTATCTTGTGTTCATCATACCAATAATAGGTTATTACCAAACAGGTATGTATCTTGTAAATAGTCATTATGCATCCGTATTGTTTGATTCGGGTGCGGATAAGAGTTTCGTGTCGTTGGAATTCGAGCCTATACTTTCTAAACCGCGTGTTAATCTGGAAAGATCCTTCACGGTCGAAGTCGCCGATGGAAAATCTATTATCATTGACGTCGTAATACGTGATTGCACCTTAAGCCTTAACGAACACGAGTTCTCCATCGACCTCATTCCTATGCAACTGGGAAGCTTCGATGTTATTATCGGCATGGATTGGTTAGCCAAACATCGTGCGGAAATTTTGTGTTTCGAGAAGTGCATCCGAATTCCCTTACCGACTGGTGATACCTTAAAGGTCTTTGGGGAGAAACCATCCCAAGGACTCAAACTTATGTCATGTATCAAGGCCCGCAAGTGCTTAAGCAAAAACTACATGGCTTTCATGGCATATGTAGTTAATACGAAAGCCAAGGGTAAGGAATTGAAAGATATTCCTGTCGTGCGGGACTTTCCCGAGGTTTTTCCCGAGGATCTTAAAGGGCTACCTCCCGTGCGAGAAGTTGAGTTCAAGATTGACTTAATCCCTGGTGCAAACCCTGTGGCTAAATCGCCTTATCGTCTTGCACCGTCTGAGATGCAAGAACTAGCCAGCCAACTGCAAGAGTTGACCGATAAGGGTTTCATTCGCCCTAGTTCATCACCGTGGGGTGCACCTGTTCTGTTTGTGAAGAAGAAGGATGGTTCATTTCGTATGTGCATCGACTACCGAGAACTCAACAAGCTTACTATCAAAAACCGATACCCTCTTCCTCGAATCGATGATCTTTTCGACCAACTTCAAGGAGCAACTCAATTCTCAAAGATCGATCTACGTTCTGGGTATCATCAACTACGTGTTCACGATGATGACATTTCAAAGACCGCTTTTCGTACTCGATATGGACACTACGAGTTCATGGTTATGCCTTTTGGCTTGACCAATGCACCTGCCGTGTTCATGGATCTCATGAATCGAGTATGTAAACCGTATTTGGATAAGTTTGTGATCGTGTTCATTGATGACATTCTTATTTATTCCAAGACAAAAAACGATCACGAGACGCACTTACGACAAGTTCTTGGACTTTTGAAGAAGGAGCAATTATACGCAAAGTTTTCCAAGTGTGAATTCTGGTTAGAAGAGGTTCAATTCTTAGGGCATGTGGTGAACAGCCAAGGAATTCACGTCGATCCCGCAAAAATTGAAGCCGTGAAAAATTGGTGTGTTCCCACAACCCCAACCGAAGTTCGTTCTTTTCTGGGCTTAGCGGGATATTATCGTAGGTTCATAGCAAATTTTTCGAAGATTGCTAAACCATTAACGGCGTTAACCCAAAAGAATCGACTCTTTGAGTGGGGACCCGAACAAGAAGAGGCTTTCGAGACATTAAAACGCAAGTTGTGTAACGCTCCTATTCTCACGCTTCCCGACGGAAATGATGACTTTACCGTGTACTGTGATGCCTCTAATCAAGGCCTTGGTTGTGTTCTCATGCAACGAGGCAAAGTCATAGCATACGCATCGAGGCAATTGAAGGTTCATGAGGTGAACTACACTACCCATGATCTTGAACTTGGTGCTGTAGTTTTTGCTCTGAAGATTTGGCGACACTACCTTTATGGAACGCAATGCATAGTCTACACCGATCATAAGAGTCTCCAACACGTGTTCAACCAAAAGGATCTCAACATGAGACAAAGACGTTGGATCGAGTTGATTAGCGACTACGACTGTGACATTCGCTATCATCCTGGAAAGGCGAATGTTGTAGCCGACGCACTGAGTCGCAAGGTCCACAACAAGACTGTCTCGCCTCAAGAAATCCGCGATCGAAGGCAATGGTTTGACACGTTAAGGGAATTTGATACCGAGATTCATGTGGATGTTAACGAGACTACTGTCATGCTCCAAAATATCAGGATTGATAGTGATCTCGAGTTATGCATTCGCAAGGCTCAACAAGTGGCATTAACTGGCGAAGAAAAGAATGAAGATTTGGTGTCCAACATTCGGTCACAACTGGAGACAAAACCGAATGGCTTGTGGTACTTTTTGAATCGACTTTGGATCCCTAATCGTGATAATCTTCGCCACTTCATCATGAACGAAGCTCATCAAACCCGATATTCTATTCATCCTGGCTCCGATAAGATGTATATGGACTTGCGTAGTCAATATTGGTGGCCTGGAATGAAGAAAGATATTGCGTCTTATGTTTCCAAGTGTCTAACATGTGCAAGAGTCAAAGCCGAGCATCAACGACCAAGTGGTTTACTTGAACAACCCGAAATTCCTATGTGGAAATGGGAACATATATCCATGGATTTCATAACCAAGTTACCTCGTACTCCTCGTGGCCATGATAGTATATGGGTGATTGTTGACCGTTTGACCAAAACGGCACACTTCATACCAATACGAGACACTTACAAAGTTTCAAGACTTGCCCGCATCTACATTGATGAAATTGTGAGTCGTCATGGCGTACCGTTGCATATCATATCCGACCGAGATGCTCGTTTCACTTCGCACTTTTGGTCGTCCATGCAAGAACTCTTGGGTACTCAATTGGATTTAAGTACGGCTTACCATCCTCAAACTGATGGTCAAACCGAACGAACAATCCAAACCCTCGAGGATTTGCTACGACTATGTGTCCTTGACTTTGGTGGTGATTGGGATACGCACTTACCGCTCGCGGAATTTTCGTATAACAATAGTTATCACTCGAGTATCAAGATGGCACCATTCGAGGCCTTGTATGGTCGTAAATGTCGTTCACCGATCTGTTGGACTGACATTGGGGAAAATCTCATCACTGGTCCTGAACTTATTCAAGAAACGACCGACAAAGTTTCTAAAATTCGAAATAACCTTGAGGTGGCTAGGAGTCGCCAAAAGAGTTATGCCGATAAAAGACGCAAACCGTTGGAGTTTCAAGTCGACGACATGGTTCTTCTTAAGGTCTCTCCATGGAAGGGTGTTGTACGTTTTGGAAAGAAGGGCAAGTTAGCCCCACGCTTTGTAGGACCTTTCAAGATTCTGAAAAGAATTGGGAAAGTGGCTTACAAACTGGAACTACCTCCTGAACTTAGCGGGATTCATCCTGTATTTCATGTCTCAAACTTGAGGAAATGTCTGGTTGATGAAAACTTGCATGTTCCTCTCGAGGGAATCCAAATAGATGAGTCATTGCATTTCGTTGAGAAGCCTGTTGAGATTATGGATCGAACCCTGAAGAAGACCCGAACAACTACCACACCAATCGTCAAAGTACGCTGGGAGAATAAGCGTGGCGCTGAATTTACTTGGGAACGTGAGGAGCACATGAAAAAGAAATACCCGTTTCTATTTGTATAGTTTTATTTTTAATTTCGGGACGAAATTCTTTTAAGATGGGGAGACTGTAACATTTCGTATTTTCGTTAAATATAAGTTAACTTCGTTAAATTCTTGTAAGGACCATTCATGCCATTCATGAAACGTTGTGGGCTATTCTTGTTTCATTCCTTGTTTACTTGGAGTTCTAATCAACTAAATGGTAATATTAGTAAGAATGATAACATTAATAATAACAACAACAACAATAATAATAAATAGTAATAATAATAATAATAATAATAATACTAATAATAATAATAATAATAATAATAACAATTTATAAGACTTATTAAACTTTAAAAATGTTCAAAACTTAAAGTTAATTTAGTTCCGGGGTTTGTTTTGTCAATTTATAAACTTTAAATAAAATGTTTAGCATAAAATAATAATAATTTAAAGTTGAGGGACCTATTGTGTAAATTTCAAAAACATCTCTCCCCTTTCACGTTTTCCCGGCCGCCGGCCGGCAGAGCTCCGGCGCGGCGCCGGCGAGACCCCAACACTCTGTTTTACTTCGTTTTTCAAGCCAAAAACACACCGAAACCTCCGGAACTCGTTTCCAAAACAAATAAATGCATTAATTGAACTTTAAACCCGTTTTTTTTAACACCTCGAACTCAAAACCGAAACACATCAAACCCGCAAGCCGTTATACGCATAAATCATAATGAAAACCCAATTAAACGGATGTAAAACGTTCGGGTAATCATTTGAAAGTTATTGGCAACATCAATTGCACTGAAATAACTTTATAAATCGATTAATCCATCGGAAACGGCCGACTTTAAGTTCATAGCCGTTGGACATCGATTAGAATGAATTGAATCTATAAATTAGAGGATTCTTACTCGAACTGGGTTTCCTAAACTCTTTGCACCTTCAATTTCATCAAAAAAACACACACACACATCAAATTCAAGTCAAGAACAGTCGCGATTTGGGTCGAACCACTACACATCGAATCTCAAACGATTACGGGTAATAAAATTAGGGCTATTACTCGATTTTACATAAGAATCGAAAGCCCTATGTTTATTCCCGTTAACATTACCGAATTGAACATCAATTTGGATCAAGGGGAATTAGGGTTCATATGCGATTTGGGGGAATTGGGTTAAAGGGTTTAAAACTAATTGGAACCAAGTGATACCGCGGCTGTATGCCTTGGTTCACTGGTTCCACACTTGGTTGTCCACTTTGAGGTCCCGGGTTCGAACCCGGGCACCTCCACATATTTTTTTTAAAGGCTTTTCAGCCTTAAAATAATTATAAAAAAATCTAGAAAAATATAAAAATGATGTTTGTAAACCTTAAACATTTTTAAAAACATCACATAATTTTCTGTAAATTTTTCAAGATTTAAATAATTAAATATCTTTTAATAAGATTAATTTAGGTTATTTCTTATAAAATGGACTTTAAATAATAGTATAAATTGATAAATTATTATTGATCCAAACGTTCGTTTCAAATAATATTGTTTAAATTGTATTTATTTCTTTTAATTATAAAACTTTGTTCTATACATTTTCCAAGTTATTGTAAATGTTCTTTTCACATCATGAAATAAAACATATATATATATATATATATATATATATATATATATATATATAATTTTCAAGAAATCATGAATAATTTTCAATTGTTAAAGGTAAGTAGTTGACAAGCCCCAAAATCCAATTAGAACCCTAGTCCTCGTTGATTCGTTAAAATCATTACAATAGAGACTTAAATCTCGTAAAAACATATATTTTAGGTGCATTGTGAAGGACTACGTTGAAACGACGCGCGTTAATATTTTCTTATTAATCATCCAATAAATATTTATTTGACCAAGTGAGTATTTCTATACCCATTTTATCATTTTCACACTTTGGGTGAAACATGTTACCTTATAAACATTGCACTTGTAAACACTTTTGATTCTTGTAAACTTATGGCAATTTACTTGTGTGTTGTGATTAGTTGAATCTTGTAGCTAACATGTAATGTCGAATACATGTGCAATCATTAACTATTGCTAGCCTGGCGACGTCATAGATCTATGGGCCTGACAAGCCTGCTTGGTTGATCCAAGTACACTTAG
The DNA here is from genome assembly GCA_024085815.1 of Flaveria linearis. Classification (NCBI taxonomy): domain Eukaryota; kingdom Viridiplantae; phylum Streptophyta; class Magnoliopsida; order Asterales; family Asteraceae; genus Flaveria; species Flaveria linearis. The sequence continues at coordinate 5,173,997 of CM044013.1, forward strand.
CTAATCGTATATACTTATAACTTGGTTGATCCAAGTACACGTTTGAGACTTGTAAAACTTTGTCAAGGTTTGATTGTGCATTCTGTCTTACATCACTAGTTACTTTGTTTCTCTAATTTACAACATGAATTGCCATCTTTTATATACTTATGTATCAAAAACTATAGAATGCTCACCAACATCTTTATGTCGACCTTTTATTTTTAACATGTTTCAGGAAATACACAAGTTTGATTGATAGCTTGAAGTGCTTCCACATCTAGGAATGGACCTAGTTAAATAAACGAAATAAATTGGATTGTTGCATCTTGTGTTATGTTATTTACTTTTTGAGACTTATATTTGTAATGGTACAATTTACACTTATGAATAATATATATTTGGGTTATTAATAGCGTTATGTGGCTGTGAACGATCTTAACCCTCACACCTCGACGTTTCCGCCGTCAAGGTTGGGGTGTGACATCTACACTTATCATCGTGGGATTAATTCCTTAGACTCTATGTCTAATCTATAAAAATCTCATCAAGGTTTTGATTCTATTAACCAAAGAAACTTGTGTGACACATAGACACCTGTATTCTGGATTTCCTGGCAAAAGGCCTTCGGGCTAAGGCAAGCATATCGTATAAATCTCATTGCGAGACCAGTTATGCTTACCTGGGGATTTCTGGGATGAGTGATAAACTATGGTCAACATACACAAGTCTCTAAGGCAAGTGGGTCAATTTACCTTGACGTGTCAACGATTCCAAATGGTAGTGCGTTACCAAATGGAACCATTCTCTTTGTATCTTAAAAATATTTGATTCCTTGAACTGGTTTCTTCTCATTCTTGTCATACATAATGTTCCTGTGATATTGAACTCGTCTTACCTTTCAACTCCTACGTTTAAACATCGTTACACGTTAGGCGTTTCATGTAGCTATTTCTATACCTTGGTCAACGTGTACATAACTCTTGTTATACCCAAAGATATTGGGACTCTAAACCAAATGATCTTTAAAACTTTAAATCGTTACTTATGGTTTTCAAATCTTCCTAAGGGTGTGTCCCATAACTAAAGACATTCAATATTGTAGGTGGAATTCCTACATCCCGGGATACTTTGCTAATTGAATGTTAATTTTGTTAACTCAAATATTATAAGTGGTCACTCACCTCAATGATCGAATAAACTAATTATAACTTTGTTACCACTTATAAGTACGCGTGTCTTCAATGAGGTTATGGTTGACCTCATATCTAGAAACGTTCATGTAATTCCTTTCGATTGTGAATCGAATGTTCACAATTCATTGTGGTGTTGAATAATTCCTGTCTTTAATTTTGTCTTCCTGATTTAAACCCTTTAACATTTGAATACCATCATAACAAATTCTGCTATCTTGAACTTTGATCTTAAGCTTGTAAGCATGATTTTCTCTTTTGTTACATTGATGTAACTTGAAATTTCCTGAATTTCTAATTGATATTCTTTTTATTTTCGCTGTTATGTCAAACTTCGTACCGTTTGCACCATGAGAGATGTAAGAGTTTGTAAGTCAACCTATGACTAAGAACATTCGTATCTCCTAAATGATTCTAACTCATCAAAACAGGGGTGATTCCCTTACTTTGATGATTATCTATTCGTTTCGATAAATGGTTTCCAATCGTGTGTTTTATGAAAATTCATTCTCTGGATTGGGGTGATTACCTTAACTTAAGGATTGACTTCAATTATTTTCTTTGGAATGGCATTTCACAAATGACATGATCTCACCAAAATAGGATTGAAACCCGTACTTTGGTGACAAATGTCAATCTTCGATTGTTTTCTGGTTATTATGAAATTCAATCATCAAGATAGGCGTGAATTCCATACCTTGATGATAATATCATTTTTATGAATTGAATTTGTTCAAATAAAACGACCTCATCAAAGTAAGAGTGAGTTCTGGATTTTGATGAAGAAGTTTATCTTGTTATATTTTGTTTTTGTAAAACTTCACCATTTAGATAGGAGTGATTCCCTTACCTTAATGGTGAGTTACCTCGTTTTATTTCTGTGGATCCTCAACAATGAGTTAGGATCGAGCTTTTTAATTGGTAAGTTAGAGGTCATGCCTTGGGAATACACCATCAAGTTAGGAGTGAAAACCACACCTTGATGACTATTCTCATTTCTTGATCTTCAACTTACCAAGGTTGTAATCAAGTGGCGAGAAGCATGTAGTAACTTGAAGGGTGAAACAATGTTAGTGTTTCGACCTATCAAGCCAAAGCATGATCTCCGAACTTGAAAAGAGACCCGATCGCTTTAGGTTGATTTTGATTCCAAACTTGGAGCATTTAAATTCTTAAAACGATTTCTTTCCTTTATCCTCATATGTTGATTTGATCTAGCTACATCGAACCATTTATTCCCTACATATCAACTTTCATTTTGAGATATCATCAACACATGATTGTGTGTTGGTAGTCTTCCTAGACAATTTTTCTGCTAAATAAAGACATTATCAACTTGTGATTATGTCTTTCTAGTCATACGACTGTTCTCGACTGTACTTATGGGTTGATGAATTACGTATGCAATCTACATTTGAAAATTTGTTACCTTGCAAAACATGGTTACAAATACATTCATATTGTCTGTGTCACTTCTTCAATCGCTTTTGAACCCTTAACCTTAGAAATCTTCAAAACTCTATTTGATTTCGAACAAAGAGACTCGTTATTACTTATATTGTGACGTGGAGATTCATAAACATTAGTAACTTGTAGTCATGGGTTTGGCATAAAGGAAAAGACGTAACTTGGTATGTGTCCAAGTGTCTTAACTTCACATATGACAAGACCTAACATTCGTGATCCTATGGATCACCTGTTTAACTTTTCGTTCAACTAAAATGCTTCTTATCTTAGAGGTCATATTGACTCATGTGGGATAACGAGTCGAGAAAATTACTTGTATCTGCTTCAAATATTCGTATACCGTGGTATGACGTTAAAGCATCGATCGTTATTGTGGATGACCGATTCATTTTCTGCTTTTAATAATGTTCCTAATCATCATCGCGAACTCGTTTCAAAATCTTCGCATATCGTATTATTCTTAGACCGATGGTTGGTCAAGGGAGAAATACATATTTCCAAGAAATGCGTTAAGATCATTTTATATAGCGACGTTTGGGATTCTTAAATCCCGACGGTTAATCTTTCTTATCATTGTTGGTCCTTTATTGATTTCTAAACATCATTTTACTACGAACTTATATAGTAGAAGTTGTGGCTTATAAGTCTAACATACCACGGTAACTCGTCATCATTTTCCAACGTTTCAACTCAAAACGTCTTGTATTTCACTAGAAGAGTTCAAGTTGGCATATATTATGTCAAGAATCTTGGAAGATTCCATAAAGTGAAGCGTTTCATCTGTAATCAAACGTCAAACATTGTTCGTTGTACACTTACCTTGCATCATAATTCCCTTGTTCATCTAAGTTCATTTATAATTTCGGGACGAAATTCTTTTAAGTTGGGGAGACTGTAACATCTCGTATTTTCCGTTAACTAAAAGTTAACGTCGTTTATTCTTGTAAGGGCCATTATGGGCAATCATAAAACTTAAGAGTTGTTTATGCTTATTCTTAGCTTAATTTTAATTTTAGAAAAAATTTAATAAACATAAAAATAATTTTACAAACTTTTAATATTTTTAAAATCACCTAAATATTTTCTGTAAATTTATTTTTGTAAAATCTTTTATCATTTTATTATAAAATTTATTTACAAATGTTATAACTAAATATATTTATTTATAAAAAAAATGATGATTTATAAACTTATTAGATTTTAAAGACATCATATTATTTTCTATAATTTATTTAAATAAAATATGTTAATATTTTTATTAAACGGTTTAGATAAATAATATATTTAGTTTATTTTCTTATAAAATGGATTTTTGATAGTGGTTTAAATCACTAAATTATTTGTTCAACAATATCTATATACATATATAAATGATGATTATTATTCCAACTTATAACTAAATTTTATTACAAATATTATTTCTTTTGTATTTCTATATACAAAAAATGTACACTTAGTATATTTTAGTTAATTTCTATTAAAACACATAAATGATAAATTTTGGTCTTAAAATATTTAATGTACTTATAAAAACCCCCAAATTCCACCTATAACTCTAATTCTCGTTAAATTGTTAAACTTATTATTAAACGTTAACCTTGTGATTATATATACATATATAGGTGCCTTGTGACTATTCACGTTGGAACGACACCTATTATTATTCTTATTAGTCGTCCTACTTATACTTATTTGCCAAGTGAGTTTTCCTTGCCCCTTTTTATGCTATTTCACACCGTTTTGGGGTGAAACATGTTACATTATTCAACATACACTTATAAACGTTTAGATCTTATAAAAGCACATGCAATTCATACTTTTATTTTGTCATGGTTATTTGTGTTATTGTAAGTCTTATATGAGTTACATATATTGTTTACAATCATTAACTATTGCTAGCCTGGCGACGTCTTAGATCTTTGGGCCTGACAAGCCTATTTGGTGCTAAAGTCGATGTATTGCCGACTCCTAGGAGCCGTATGCTTGTGCACTAGGGAACCAAGTACACTTAGCCACTCATATAAACATATAATCTAGTCGAGGTTTGATTGTACTATATGTGCTTTATAAACTTGCTAACTCATAACCTATGACATGAATTGCTACTTGAAAACCCATGGGATATTATGTATATGAAACCCTTGGAAACTCACCAACTTTATAGTTGACCCGTTATTTTTAACATGTTTCAGGAAATGCCAAGTTTGAAGTCATCATTTGAAGTTTGCATAAATCTAGGATTTGGACCTAGATTAAAGAATGAAAAGCTTTGGATTACTTTTGTTTTATGTTTTGACTTATTTCATGTTGAAACTTATGATTGTAATTGCATTTGCAACTTATAATAATAATATTTACATTTAAGGCTAGCGTTATGTGGCTGTGAACGATCTTAACTCTCACACCTCGACGTTTCCGCCGTCAAGGTTGGGGTGTGACAGATTGGTATCAGAGCCCATAACTATAGGGATTTAGGTTATTAGAAATGGTGACCTAGACTATAGTTGCATGAACCTCATAGAAAGATCTCTATACCTTTGTGTTTACATATTGTTTGCATGTTACATAATGCTATGCCTTTTGTGCAACTTGATGCCTTAGCATAGGAATTGCCTTATGTATGCTTAAACTTAGTTACTTGTCTCCCTAAACTTAACTTTGACTCTTTGATTCTCCCCGACAAATGAACTTCCTAAACCTATTCTCAACTACATGTGGAATCTACTGTAACATTTCGTATTTTCGTTAAATATAAGTTAACTTCGTTAAATTCTTGTAAGGACCATTCATGCCATTCATGAAACGTTGTGGGCTATTCTTGTTTCATTCCTTGTTTACTTGGAGTTCTAATCAACTAAATGGTAATATTAGTAAGAATGATAACATTAATAATAACAACAACAACAATAATAATAAATAGTAATAATAATAATAATAATAATAATACTAATAATAATAATAATAATAATAACAATTTATAAGACTTATTAAACTTTAAAAATGTTCAAAACTTAAAGTTAATTTAGTTCCGGGGTTTGTTTTGTCAATTTATAAACTTTAAATAAAATGTTTAGCATAAAATAATAATAATTTAAAGTTGAGGGACCTATTGTGTAAATTTCAAAAACATCTCTCCCCTTTCACGTTTTCCCGGCCGCCGGCCGGCAGAGCTCCGGCGCGGCGCCGGCGAGACCCCAACACTCTGTTTTACTTCGTTTTTCAAGCCAAAAACACACCGAAACCTCCGGAACTCGTTTCCAAAACAAATAAATGCATTAATTGAACTTTAAACCCGTTTTTTTTAACACCTCGAACTCAAAACCGAAACACATCAAACCCGCAAGCCGTTATACGCATAAATCATAATGAAAACCCAATTAAACGGATGTAAAACGTTCGGGTAATCATTTGAAAGTTATTGGCAACATCAATTGCACCTGAAATAACTTTATAAATCGATTAATCCATCGGAAACGGCCGACTTTAAGTTCATAGCCGTTGGACATCGATTAGAATGAATTGAATCTATAAATTAGAGGATTCTTACTCGAACTGGGTTTCCTAAACTCTTTGCACCTTCAATTTCATCAAAAAAAACACACACACACATCAAATTCAAGTCAAGAACAGTCGCGATTTGGGTCGAACCACTACACATCGAATCTCAAACGATTACGGGTAATAAAATTAGGGCTATTACTCGATTTTACATAAGAATCGAAAGCCCTATGTTTATTCCCGTTAACATTACCGAATTGAACATCAATTTGGATCAAGGGGAATTAGGGTTCATATGCGATTTGGGGGAATTGGGTTAAAGGGTTTAAAACTAATTGGAACCAAGTGATACCGCGGCTGTATGCCTTGGTTCACTGGTTCCACACTTGGTTGTCCACTTTGAGGTCCCGGGTTCGAACCCGGGCACCTCCACATATTTTTTTTAAAGGCTTTTCAGCCTTAAAATAATTATAAAAAAATCTAGAAAAATATAAAAATGATGTTTGTAAACCTTAAACATTTTTAAAAACATCACATAATTTTCTGTAAATTTTTCAAGATTTAAATAATTAAATATCTTTTAATAAGATTAATTTAGGTTATTTCTTATAAAATGGACTTTAAATAATAGTATAAATTGATAAATTATTATTGATCCAAACGTTCGTTTCAAATAATATTGTTTAAATTGTATTTATTTCTTTTAATTATAAAACTTTGTTCTATACATTTTCCAAGTTATTGTAAATATTCTTTTCACATCATGAAATAAAACATATATATATATATATATATATATATATATATATATAATTTTCAAGAAATCATGAATAATTTTCAATTGTTAAAGGTAAGTAGTTGACAAGCCCCAAAATCCAATTAGAACCCTAGTCCTCGTTGATTCGTTAAAATCATTACAATAGAGACTTAAATCTCGTAAAAACATATATTTTAGGTGCATTGTGAAGGACTACGTTGAAACGACGCGCGTTAATATTTTCTTATTAATCATCCAATAAATATTTATTTGACCAAGTGAGTATTTCTATACCCATTTTATCATTTTCACACTTTGGGTGAAACATGTTACCTTATAAACATTGCACTTGTAAACACTTTTGATTCTTGTAAACTTATGGCAATTTACTTGTGTGTTGTGATTAGTTGAATCTTGTAGCTAACATGTAATGTCGAATACATGTGCAATCATTAACTATTGCTAGCCTGGCGACGTCATAGATCTATGGGCCTGACAAGCCTGCTTGGTTGATCCAAGTACACTTAGCTAATCGTATATACTTATAACTTGGTTGATCCAAGTACACGTTTGAGACTTGTAAAACTTTGTCAAGGTTTGATTGTGCATTCTGTCTTACATCACTAGTTACTTTGTTTCTCTAATTTACAACATGAATTGCCATCTTTTATATACTTATGTATCAAAAACTATAGAATGCTCACCAACATCTTTATGTCGACCTTTTATTTTTAACATGTTTCAGGAAATACACAAGTTTGATTGATAGCTTGAAGTGCTTCCACATCTAGGAATGGACCTAGTTAAATAAACGAAATAAATTGGATTGTTGCATCTTGTGTTATGTTATTTACTTTTTGAGACTTATATTTGTAATGGTACAATTTACACTTATGAATAATATATATTTGGGTTATTAATAGCGTTATGTGGCTGTGAACGATCTTAACCCTCACACCTCGACGTTTCCGCCGTCAAGGTTGGGGTGTGACAGATTGGTATCAGAGCCCGTAACTATAGGGAACTAGGTTATTAGAAATGGTGACCTAGACTATAGCTTATGCATGAACCTTATAGAATTATATTTCTATCTTTTAAAGTATATGGTTTGCATGCTACATAATGCTATGTTCCCTTATGTGCAATTTGATGCCTTAGCATAGGATTGCCTAAACATTTCTACATGTCTCCCAAAACTTACATTTGACTCTTAGACTCTCCCCGAACATGAAACCTTTTAATCTTATTCTCGACGACACGTGGAATCGTATACTTATGCTTATGACTTGGATCTTTAGGCGTTATGTCTAATCTATATAAATCTCATCAAGGTTTTGATTTCATGAACCTAAGAAATATTGTGTGACACATAGACACCTGTATTCTGGATTTCCTGGCAAAAAGCCCTCGGGCTAAGGCAAGCGTATTCGAATAAATCTCATTGAGGGGCCCGTTACGCTACCTGGGGATTTCCGGGATGAGTGATAAACTATGGTCAACATACACAAATTTCTAAGGCAAATGGGTCAATTCACCTTGACGTGTCAACGTTTCCAAGTGGTAATGCGTTACCTAATGGAATCATCCCGCGTACCTTACAACCCTTAGCTATTTTTGTCTAAACTACTATCCTCTGTTATCCTTACTCCCGTAACTAACACATTTTGTATATCCAGCATGTCTCGTCATCAAGGAAAGCGTGGAAGTTCCGACCGTAAGCTTGCAGCAATGATTGCCCGACAAATGGCTGCCGTACTCCCAACCATGGTTGCTGAGCTTAATAGCACCCTAATGGCTAATAGCAACAACAACACTAATGGGAACAATAGTGGTGCTAATGGAGAGAATAACAACAATCAACAAGGGAACACCCGTACTTGCACTTTCAAACACTTCAACTCGTGCAAACCCACTAGTTTTAGTGGAAAAGAAGGAGCCACTAAACTCCTCGAGTGGTTTGAAAGTATGGAGAACACCTTTATCGTTAGCGAGTGCCCTAACGAATTCAAAGTTCGCTATGCTGCAAGTGTCCTTCAACAACGGGCACTAACATGGTGGAATAGTGAAAAGAAAAACCGTGGAACTGAGGTTGCTTTGGCGTTGCCCTGGGAAGAATTTAAGGATATCATGATCCAAAAGTTTTGCCCGAGGAGCGAGTTGCAAAAGCTGGAGGAGGAGTTCTGGAACCTCAAACAGGATGGTGGGAATCATTTGGCTTATTCCACCCGACATCATGAATTGAGTATGCTTCTACCACACATGGTAGACACTGTGCCCCGTAACATTGAAAAATTCATCAAGGGGGTACCACCTCAAATTCAAGATGCCGTGGTGGGTAGTAGGCCCGCAACTTTGGAGGAGGCAATTACTATCACAGCGCAGCTCACTGAAAATCATATTAGAGCTGGTACTATGTCGGCAAAGGGTTCAAAGTCTACTGCGAAGGCGGTGCCCGAGGCAACAAAGGAGGTAAGGGCCGAGTCGTCTTCCCAAAGCAAGAAGCGTAAGTTCACACCAACACGCAACTACGCTGTGACCACTCCAAATGCTCCTCAAAAACAAATGGTGGTTGCAAATCAAGCCCCCATGGCTAAAGCTTATGTTGGTCCATACCCTATGTGTAACACGTGCAAGTACCATCACACGAGCAACACTCCATGCCGAGTCTGCTCGTTGTGTGGAAAGTATGGACACTTGGTGGCTACTTGTCTTCGAGCGCCAAACAACGCTGCAATGCTTACCAACCGAACCTGCTATAACTGTGGCGAGTCTGGTCATATTCGTCCGCAATGTCCTCGCAATGCAGGAAATGTACCACCGGCTCGTGGAAGGACCTTCAACATCAACGCTAACCAGGCACAAGCCAACAATGACGTGGTGAATGGTACGACGTTGAACTACTTTTAAATCATTTCTTGTCTTATAAATATTCCTATCTTGTGTTCATCATACCAATAATAGGTTATTACCAAACAGGTATGTATCTTGTAAATAGTCATTATGCATCCGTATTGTTTGATTCGGGTGCGGATAAGAGTTTCGTGTCGTTGGAATTCGAGCCTATACTTTCTAAACCGCGTGTTAATCTGGAAAGATCCTTCACGGTCGAAGTCGCCGATGGAAAATCTATTATCATTGACGTCGTAATACGTGATTGCACCTTAAGCCTTAACGAACACGAGTTCTCCATCGACCTCATTCCTATGCAACTGGGAAGCTTCGATGTTATTATCGGCATGGATTGGTTAGCCAAACATCGTGCGGAAATTTTGTGTTTCGAGAAGTGCATCCGAATTCCCTTACCGACTGGTGATACCTTAAAGGTCTTTGGGGAGAAACCATCCCAAGGACTCAAACTTATGTCATGTATCAAGGCCCGCAAGTGCTTAAGCAAAAACTACATGGCTTTCATGGCATATGTAGTTAATACGAAAGCCAAGGGTAAGGAATTGAAAGATATTCCTGTCGTGCGGGACTTTCCCGAGGTTTTTCCCGAGGATCTTAAAGGGCTACCTCCCGTGCGAGAAGTTGAGTTCAAGATTGACTTAATCCCTGGTGCAAACCCTGTGGCTAAATCGCCTTATCGTCTTGCACCGTCTGAGATGCAAGAACTAGCCAGCCAACTGCAAGAGTTGACCGATAAGGGTTTCATTCGCCCTAGTTCATCACCGTGGGGTGCACCTGTTCTGTTTGTGAAGAAGAAGGATGGTTCATTTCGTATGTGCATCGACTACCGAGAACTCAACAAGCTTACTATCAAAAACCGATACCCTCTTCCTCGAATCGATGATCTTTTCGACCAACTTCAAGGAGCAACTCAATTCTCAAAGATCGATCTACGTTCTGGGTATCATCAACTACGTGTTCACGATGATGACATTTCAAAGACCGCTTTTCGTACTCGATATGGACACTACGAGTTCATGGTTATGCCTTTTGGCTTGACCAATGCACCTGCCGTGTTCATGGATCTCATGAATCGAGTATGTAAACCGTATTTGGATAAGTTTGTGATCGTGTTCATTGATGACATTCTTATTTATTCCAAGACAAAAATCGATCACGAGACGCACTTACGACAAGTTCTTGGACTTTTGAAGAAGGAGCAATTATACGCAAAGTTTTCCAAGTGTGAATTCTGGTTAGAAGAGGTTCAATTCTTAGGGCATGTGGTGAACAGCCAAGGAATTCACGTCGATCCCGCAAAAATTGAAGCCGTGAAAAATTGGTGTGTTCCCACAACCCCAACCGAAGTTCGTTCTTTTCTGGGCTTAGCGGGATATTATCGTAGGTTCATAGCAAATTTTTCGAAGATTGCTAAACCATTAACGGCGTTAACCCAAAAGAATCGACTCTTTGAGTGGGGACCCGAACAAGAAGAGGCTTTCGAGACATTAAAACGCAAGTTGTGTAACGCTCCTATTCTCACGCTTCCCGACGGAAATGATGACTTTACCGTGTACTGTGATGCCTCTAATCAAGGCCTTGGTTGTGTTCTCATGCAACGAGGCAAAGTCATAGCATACGCATCGAGGCAATTGAAGGTTCATGAGGTGAACTACACTACCCATGATCTTGAACTTGGTGCTGTAGTTTTTGCTCTGAAGATTTGGCGACACTACCTTTATGGAACGCAATGCATAGTCTACACCGATCATAAGAGTCTCCAACACGTGTTCAACCAAAAGGATCTCAACATGAGACAAAGACGTTGGATCGAGTTGATTAGCGACTACGACTGTGACATTCGCTATCATCCTGGAAAGGCGAATGTTGTAGCCGACGCACTGAGTCGCAAGGTCCACAACAAGACTGTCTCGCCTCAAGAAATCCGCGATCGAAGGCAATGGTTTGACACGTTAAGGGAATTTGATACCGAGATTCATGTGGATGTTAACGAGACTACTGTCATGCTCCAAAATATCAGGATTGATAGTGATCTCGAGTTATGCATTCGCAAGGCTCAACAAGTGGCATTAACTGGCGAAGAAAAGAATGAAGATTTGGTGTCCAACATTCGGTCACAACTGGAGACAAAACCGAATGGCTTGTGGTACTTTTTGAATCGACTTTGGATCCCTAATCGTGATAATCTTCGCCACTTCATCATGAACGAAGCTCATCAAACCCGATATTCTATTCATCCTGGCTCCGATAAGATGTATATGGACTTGCGTAGTCAATATTGGTGGCCTGGAATGAAGAAAGATATTGCGTCTTATGTTTCCAAGTGTCTAACATGTGCAAGAGTCAAAGCCGAGCATCAACGACCAAGTGGTTTACTTGAACAACCCGAAATTCCTATGTGGAAATGGGAACATATATCCATGGATTTCATAACCAAGTTACCTCGTACTCCTCGTGGCCATGATAGTATATGGGTGATTGTTGACCGTTTGACCAAAACGGCACACTTCATACCAATACGAGACACTTACAAAGTTTCAAGACTTGCCCGCATCTACATTGACGAAATTGTGAGTCGTCATGGCGTACCGTTGCATATCATATCCGACCGAGATGCTCGTTTCACTTCGCACTTTTGGTCGTCCATGCAAGAACTCTTGGGTACTCAATTGGATTTAAGTACGGCTTACCATCCTCAAACTGATGGTCAAACCGAACGAACAATCCAAACCCTCGAGGATTTGCTACGACTATGTGTCCTTGACTTTGGTGGTGATTGGGATACGCACTTACCGCTCGCGGAATTTTCGTATAACAATAGTTATCACTCGAGTATCAAGATGGCACCATTCGAGGCCTTGTATGGTCGTAAATGTCGTTCACCGATCTGTTGGACTGACATTGGGGAAAATCTCATCACTGGTCCTGAACTTATTCAAGAAACGACCGACAAAGTTTCTAAAATTCGAAATAACCTTGAGGTGGCTAGGAGTCGCCAAAAGAGTTATGCCGATAAAAGACGCAAACCGTTGGAGTTTCAAGTCGACGACATGGTTCTTCTTAAGGTCTCTCCATGGAAGGGTGTTGTACGTTTTGGAAAGAAGGGCAAGTTAGCCCCACGCTTTGTAGGACCTTTCAAGATTCTGAAAAGAATTGGGAAAGTGGCTTACAAACTGGAACTACCTCCTGAACTTAGCGGGATTCATCCTGTATTTCATGTCTCAAACTTGAGGAAATGTCTGGTTGATGAAAACTTGCATGTTCCTCTCGAGGGAATCCAAATAGATGAGTCATTGCATTTCGTTGAGAAGCCTGTTGAGATTATGGATCGAACCCTGAAGAAGACCCGAACAACTACCACACCAATCGTCAAAGTACGCTGGGAGAATAAGCGTGGCGCTGAATTTACTTGGGAACGTGAGGAGCACATGAAAAAGAAATACCCGTTTCTATTTGTATAGTTTTATTTTTAATTTCGGGACGAAATTCTTTTAAGATGGGGAGACTGTAACATTTCGTATTTTCGTTAAATATAAGTTAACTTCGTTAAATTCTTGTAAGGACCATTCATGCCATTCATGAAACGTTGTGGGCTATTCTTGTTTCATTCCTTGTTTACTTGGAGTTCTAATCAACTAAATGGTAATATTAGTAAGAATGATAACATTAATAATAACAACAACAACAATAATAATAAATAGTAATAATAATAATAATAATAATAATACTAATAATAATAATAATAATAACAATTTATAAGACTTATTAAACTTTAAAAATGTTCAAAACTTAAAGTTAATTTAGTTCCGGGGTTTGTTTTGTCAATTTATAAACTTTAAATAAAATGTTTAGCATAAAATAATAATAATTTAAAGTTGAGGGACCTATTGTGTAAATTTCAAAAACATCTCTCCCCTTTCACGTTTTCCCGGCCGCCGGCCGGCAGAGCTCCGGCGCGGCGCCGGCGAGACCCCAACACTCTGTTTTACTTCGTTTTTCAAGCCAAAAACACACCGAAACCTCCGGAACTCGTTTCCAAAACAAATAAATGCATTAATTGAACTTTAAACCCGTTTTTTTTAACACCTCGAACTCAAAACCGAAACACATCAAACCCGCAAGCCGTTATACGCATAAATCATAATGAAAACCCAATTAAACGGATGTAAAACGTTCGGGTAATCATTTGAAAGTTATTGGCAACATCAATTGCACCTGAAATAACTTTATAAATCGATTAATCCATCGGAAACGGCCGACTTTAAGTTCATAGCCGTTGGACATCGATTAGAATGAATTGAATCTATAAATTAGAGGATTCTTACTCGAACTGGGTTTCCTAAACTCTTTGCACCTTCAATTTCATCAAAAAAAACACACACACACATCAAATTCAAGTCAAGAACAGTCGCGATTTGGGTCGAACCACTACACATCGAATCTCAAACGATTACGGGTAATAAAATTAGGGCTATTACTCGATTTTACATAAGAATCGAAAGCCCTATGTTTATTCCCGTTAACATTACCGAATTGAACATCAATTTGGATCAAGGGGAATTAGGGTTCATATGCGATTTGGGGGAATTGGGTTAAAGGGTTTAAAACTAATTAGAACCAAGTGATACCGCGGCTGTATGCCTTGGTTCACTGGTTCCACACTTGGTTGTCCACTTTGAGGTCCCGGGTTCGAACCCGGGCACCTCCACATATTTTTTTAAAGGCTTTTCAGCCTTAAAATAATTATAAAAAAATCTAGAAAAATATAAAAATGATGTTTGTAAACCTTAAACATTTTTAAAAACATCACATAATTTTCTGTAAATTTTTCAAGATTTAAATAATTAAATATCTTTTAATAAGATTAATTTAGGTTATTTCTTATAAAATGGACTTTAAATAATAGTATAAATTGATAAATTATTATTGATCCAAACGTTCGTTTCAAATAATATTGTTTAAATTGTATTTATTTCTTTTAATTATAAAACTTTGTTCTATACATTTTCCAAGTTATTGTAAATGTTCTTTTCACATCATGAAATAAAACATATATATATATATATATATATATATATATATATATATATATATATATAATTTTCAAAAAATCATGAATAATTTTCAATTGTTAAAGGTAAGTAGTTGACAAGCCCCAAAATCCAATTAGAACCCTAGTCCTCGTTGATTCGTTAAAATCATTACAATAGAGACTTAAATCTCGTAAAAACATATATTTTAGGTGCATTGTGAAGGACTACGTTGAAACGACGCGCGTTAATATTTTCTTATTAATCATCCAATAAATATTTATTTGACCAAGTGAGTATTTCTATACCCATTTTATCATTTTCACACTTTGGGTGAAACATGTTACCTTATAAACATTGCACTTGTAAACACTTTTGATTCTTGTAAACTTATGGCAATTTACTTGTGTGTTGTGATTAGTTGAATCTTGTAGCTAACATGTAATGTCGAATACATGTGCAATCATTAACTATTGCTAGCCTGGCGACGTCATAGATCTATGGGCCTGACAAGCCTGCTTGGTTGATCCAAGTACACTTAGCTAATCGTATATACTTATAACTTGGTTGATCCAAGTACACGTTTGAGACTTGTAAAACTTTGTCAAGGTTTGATTGTGCATTCTGTCTTACATCACTAGTTACTTTGTTTCTCTAATTTACAACATGAATTGCCATCTTTTATATACTTATGTATCAAAAACTATAGAATGCTCACCAACATCTTTATGTCGACCTTTTATTTTTAACATGTTTCAGGAAATACACAAGTTTGATTGATAGCTTGAAGTGCTTCCACATCTAGGAATGGACCTAGTTAAATAAACGAAATAAATTGGATTGTTGCATCTTGTGTTATGTTATTTACTTTTTGAGACTTATATTTGTAATGGTACAATTTACACTTATGAATAATATATATTTGGGTTATTAATAGCGTTATGTGGCTGTGAACGATCTTAACCCTCACACCTCGACGTTTCCGCCGTCAAGGTTGGGGTGTGACATCTACACTTATCATCGTGGGATTAATTCCTTAGACTCTATGTCTAATCTATAAAAATCTCATCAAGGTTTTGATTCTATTAACCAAAGAAACTTGTGTGACACATAGACACCTGTATTCTGGATTTCCTGGCAAAAGGCCTTCGGGCTAAGGCAAGCATATCGTATAAATCTCATTGCGAGACCAGTTATGCTTACCTGGGGATTTCTGGGATGAGTGATAAACTATGGTCAACATACACAAGTCTCTAAGGCAAGTGGGTCAATTTACCTTGACGTGTCAACGATTCCAAATGGTAGTGCGTTACCAAATGGAACCATTCTCTTTGTATCTTAAAAATATTTGATTCCTTGAACTGGTTTCTTCTCATTCTTGTCATACATAATGTTCCTGTGATATTGAACTCGTCTTACCTTTCAACTCCTACGTTTAAACATCGTTACACGTTAGGCGTTTCATGTAGCTATTTCTATACCTTGGTCAACGTGTACATAACTCTTGTTATACCCAAAGATATTGGGACTCTAAACCAAATGATCTTTAAAACTTTAAATCGTTACTTATGGTTTTCAAATCTTCCTAAGGGTGTGTCCCATAACTAAAGACATTCAATATTGTAGGTGGAATTCCTACATCCCGGGATACTTTGCTAATTGAATGTTAATTTTGTTAACTCAAATATTATAAGTGGTCACTCACCTCAATGATCGAATAAACTAATTATAACTTTGTTACCACTTATAAGTACGCGTGTCTTCAATGAGGTTATGGTTGACCTCATATCTAGAAACGTTCATGTAATTCCTTTCGATTGTGAATCGAATGTTCACAATTCATTGTGGTGTTGAATAATTCCTGTCTTTAATTTTGTCTTCCTGATTTAAACCCTTTAACATTTGAATACCATCATAACAAATTCTGCTATCTTGAACTTTGATCTTAAGCTTGTAAGCATGATTTTCTCTTTTGTTACATTGATGTAACTTGAAATTTCCTGAATTTCTAATTGATATTCTTTTTATTTTCGCTGTTATGTCAAACTTCGTACCGTTTGCACCATGAGAGATGTAAGAGTTTGTAAGTCAACCTATGACTAAGAACATTCGTATCTCCTAAATGATTCTAACTCATCAAAACAGGGGTGATTCCCTTACTTTGATGATTATCTATTCGTTTCGATAAATGGTTTCCAATCGTGTGTTTTATGAAAATTCATTCTCTGGATTGGGGTGATTACCTTAACTTAAGGATTGACTTCAATTATTTTCTTTGGAATGGCATTTCACAAATGACATGATCTCACCAAAATAGGATTGAAACCCGTACTTTGGTGACAAATGTCAATCTTCGATTGTTTTCTGGTTATTATGAAATTCAATCATCAAGATAGGCGTGAATTCCATACCTTGATGATAATATCATTTTTATGAATTGAATTTGTTCAAATAAAACGACCTCATCAAAGTAAGAGTGAGTTCTGGATTTTGATGAAGAAGTTTATCTTGTTATATTTTGTTTTTGTAAAACTTCACCATTTAGATAGGAGTGATTCCCTTACCTTAATGGTGAGTTACCTCGTTTTATTTCTGTGGATCCTCAACAATGAGTTAGGATCGAGCTTTTTAATTGGTAAGTTAGAGGTCATGCCTTGGGAATACACCATCAAGTTAGGAGTGAAAACCACACCTTGATGACTATTCTCATTTCTTGATCTTCAACTTACCAAGGTTGTAATCAAGTGGCGAGAAGCATGTAGTAACTTGAAGGGTGAAACAATGTTAGTGTTTCGACCTATCAAGCCAAAGCATGATCTCCGAACTTGAAAAGAGACCCGATCGCTTTAGGTTGATTTTGATTCCAAACTTGGAGCATTTAAATTCTTAAAACGATTTCTTTCCTTTATCCTCATATGTTGATTTGATCTAGCTACATCGAACCATTTATTCCCTACATATCAACTTTCATTTTGAGATATCATCAACACATGATTGTGTGTTGGTAGTCTTCCTAGACAATTTTTCTGCTAAATAAAGACATTATCAACTTGTGATTATGTCTTTCTAGTCATACGACTGTTCTCGACTGTACTTATGGGTTGATGAATTACGTATGCAATCTACATTTGAAAATTTGTTACCTTGCAAAACATGGTTACAAATACATTCATATTGTCTGTGTCACTTCTTCAATCGCTTTTGAACCCTTAACCTTAGAAATCTTCAAAACTCTATTTGATTTCGAACAAAGAGACTCGTTATTACTTATATTGTGACGTGGAGATTCATAAACATTAGTAACTTGTAGTCATGGGTTTGGCATAAAGGAAAAGACGTAACTTGGTATGTGTCCAAGTGTCTTAACTTCACATATGACAAGACCTAACATTCGTGATCCTATGGATCACCTGTTTAACTTTTCGTTCAACTAAAATGCTTCTTATCTTAGAGGTCATATTGACTCATGTGGGATAACGAGTCGAGAAAATTACTTGTATCTGCTTCAAATATTCGTATACCGTGGTATGACGTTAAAGCATCGATCGTTATTGTGGATGACCGATTCATTTTCTGCTTTTAATAATGTTCCTAATCATCATCGCGAACTCGTTTCAAAATCTTCGCATATCGTATTATTCTTAGACCGATGGTTGGTCAAGGGAGAAATACATATTTCCAAGAAATGCGTTAAGATCATTTTATATAGCGACGTTTGGGATTCTTAAATCCCGACGGTTAATCTTTCTTATCATTGTTGGTCCTTTATTGATTTCTAAACATCATTTTACTACGAACTTATATAGTAGAAGTTGTGGCTTATAAGTCTAACATACCACGGTAACTCGTCATCATTTTCCAACGTTTCAACTCAAAACGTCTTGTATTTCACTAGAAGAGTTCAAGTTGGCATATATTATGTCAAGAATCTTGGAAGATTCCATAAAGTGAAGCGTTTCATCTGTAATCAAACGTCAAACATTGTTCGTTGTACACTTACCTTGCATCATAATTCCCTTGTTCATCTAAGTTCATTTATAATTTCGGGACGAAATTCTTTTAAGTTGGGGAGACTGTAACATCTCGTATTTTCCGTTAACTAAAAGTTAACGTCGTTTATTCTTGTAAGGGCCATTATGGGCAATCATAAAACTTAAGAGTTGTTTATGCTTATTCTTAGCTTAATTTTAATTTTAGAAAAAATTTAATAAACATAAAAATAATTTTACAAACTTTTAATATTTTTAAAATCACCTAAATATTTTCTGTAAATTTATTTTTGTAAAATCTTTTATCATTTTATTATAAAATTTATTTACAAATGTTATAACTAAATATATTTATTTATAAAAAAATGATGATTTATAAACTTATTAGATTTTAAAGACATCATATTATTTTTTATAATTTATTTAAATAAAATATGTTAATATTTTTATTAAACGGTTTAGATAAATAATATATTTAGTTTATTTTCTTATAAAATGGATTTTTGATAGTGGTTTAAATCACTAAATTATTTGTTCAACAATATCTATATACATATATAAATGATGATTATTATTCCAACTTATAACTAAATTTTATTACAAATATTATTTCTTTTGTATTTCTATATACAAAAAATGTACACTTAGTATATTTTAGTTAATTTCTATTAAAACACATAAATGATAAATTTTGGTCTTAAAATATTTAATGTACTTATAAAAACCCCCAAATTCCACCTATAACTCTAATTCTCGTTAAATTGTTAAACTTATTATTAAACGTTAACCTTGTGATTATATATACATATATAGGTGCCTTGTGACTATTCACGTTGGAACGACACCTATTATTATTCTTATTAGTCGTCCTACTTATACTTATTTGCCAAGTGAGTTTTCCTTGCCCCTTTTTATGCTATTTCACACCGTTTTGGGGTGAAACATGTTACATTATTCAACATACACTTATAAACGTTTAGATCTTATAAAAGCACATGCAATTCATACTTTTATTTTGTCATGGTTATTTGTGTTATTGTAAGTCTTATATGAGTTACATATATTGTTTACAATCATTAACTATTGCTAGCCTGGCGACGTCTTAGATCTTTGGGCCTGACAAGCCTATTTGGTGCTAAAGTCGATGTATTGCCGACTCCTAGGAGCCGTATGCTTGTGCACTAGGGAACCAAGTACACTTAGCCACTCATATAAACATATAATCTAGTCGAGGTTTGATTGTACTATATGTGCTTTATAAACTTGCTAACTCATAACCTATGACATGAATTGCTACTTGAAAACCCATGGGATATTATGTATATGAAACCCTTGGAAACTCACCAACTTTATAGTTGACCCGTTATTTTTAACATGTTTCAGGAAATGCCAAGTTTGAAGTCATCATTTGAAGTTTGCATAAATCTAGGATTTGGACCTAGATTAAAGAATGAAAAGCTTTGGATTACTTTTGTTTTATGTTTTGACTTATTTCATGTTGAAACTTATGATTGTAATTGCATTTGCAACTTATAATAATAATATTTACATTTAAGGCTAGCGTTATGTGGCTGTGAACGATCTTAACTCTCACACCTCGACGTTTCCGCCGTCAAGGTTGGGGTGTGACACAAAGATCTTTTCACATTTTCGGGTTGGACAAGTAAATGTTTTGTCACCATCTCCATCTCTTTATGTACATCTACTTGAACCTCCCGTACAATATACGCGGGTGAAAAATCTAGCTTCCTCCAAAAAACATCAATGGCATCGAGCGGGATACATTGACCTATAAAATAATATATTAAATAAAATATAATAAAAGTTTTAATGAAAAAATAAAAAACGTAAAAGAACATTCACCTGTTTGAAAGTAATTGTTTAATTTACAAGCACACGGAAGACCAAAGCTGGTAAAAAGATGGCAGCCATATGATTCTTTGGATATAATTAGATGATGTATCCTGTTAATCTCACCGACTAACATATCCAAAGCCGCAATAGAGACGTTACCTCGCAGCAATTTAAGCAATTCATGATTATGCTGCACCATAAGCATGATTTTGCTTTTGGTAAAACTTTCTTTTATAGCAATTTCCTGGGTAGCTAAGATATTATTAATGAAAGGAATAAATCTATCCAGGGTGCTATTGGTTGCTTTCAGGTAACTTTTCAACAACGAACTTTTCAACAACGAATGTTGGCTCTCAACTCGGTTCGTTGTGTGCTGACCGAAGTTATAACTTCTATTTATCCACGCCGACACAAATCTCTCTTTGTAGGGGTCCAACCAGTTATTTTTTAGGTACATCAGCACTCCTATTAAAAAAATGCACTTATTTTTATGTAAATATACATATATTTTTAAGAATAACACTAGAAAACTTACTTGAATGGTTGGACACCAATCTGCGATAAAGCCGGTCGTAATTATAAGCGTATATGTCCTTCGTTTCAGAGTTAATAAGTACCGACCACACATGCTGAAAAGCACCCCACTCTTCATTTGAAAAACTCGCCTTACAATGTTTAGCAATATTTTCCGAAATATGCCATCTGCAAAGTAATCGAACAGCACTCGGAAAAACTTATTCTGACGCATTCATCAGAGCGAGGTCTCGGTCGGTTAGTATAACACGGGGCTCCATACACTTATCTTCCAGCGTTGCTTTTAGTTGCTCTAACACCCATCTGAAGTTGGCTTCACGCTCATAATCAATGAATGCGTGAGCAACAGAAAAAGATTTCAGGGTGGATGTCACACCAACCATTTGAACAAAAGGCATTTTATACAAGTTAATTTTGTATGTTGTGTCAATCATCAGCACGTGTGGGTAAGCACGCCATAATGTGTGAGATGTGGGATGTATAAAAAAAACCCCGTCGACGGTATTTGTTGGTTTCTCAATGTGAGGGGTGTAAATATATTGATGTTGTTGTAGTATAGAAAAAAAAACCTGCATTGGGGTTTCACCAATTCTGGTGGACTTTTTTATTTTTGTCCGAGCATTATATACGGTTCGTAACCCAGACACGTTATTGGGATTTTGTTCCCTCAACGTGCCTAGAATGTTTCGAGGGTCAATATTTTGCTCGGTCAGATTCTTTACAGTAGAAAGCTCATTTTCGGTGAGCCTCATTGCGTATGCATGTCCTTCCAGGTGTTCAGCAGGTTCATGGTTATGAGTATCATCCACAACAACTATAATCCACCCATCTCTCTGCATCTGGTACTTACCCTGCAATTCAAATTGACAGTTTGTTTTTTTCGTGCCACTTTTTCTTAGAGTGGATGCTCCCTTTTATACACCACCCCGATCGCATTTCAACCAAATTTTAACCACCAAACCATTCGAATTTCTTTTTGAACGTTTGGTGACAATAACGAACCCATTATCTCGCCCCACGTTAGTTGCCCAATCAACTAATTCTTCACGAGATGAGAAAACCTAATCAATTTAATATTTTTAGTTAGTTATTACTAAATGATAGTAAAATGAAAGTAAAATTAAATATGATATATCTTATAACCTGATTCGTGTCGTATAAACCCTTTTTACCGGAACCAGAACCGTCATTATCCCCGCTGCTATCGCCACCGTTATCACCCCCGTCATCGCCGCCGTCATTCCCGCCGTAATTGGACGCGAACTGTCCTAGATAGTTTGAAGCAGCCTCATCGTAATAACCGTAACCCTCCTTAGGGTAATAGTTAGATTCCGAACCGAATAAATAGTTGCTATCCCAGAAAGACATCGTAACGTTAGATATTAACGTTTATATAGTACTTGAAATGGAATATTGCGTTTATGTAGTAGTTGAAATGAAATGAATTTATATCGTTGAATTATGAAATGAATTTATAAACTAACGTTTATATAGTAGTTGAAATGGAATATTGCATCTCGTCACATAATTAACACGAATATCGAGGAATATTACGTTATATCAAATAATGTAATAAATACAAATTTACACGACTATCGAGGAATATTACGTCATATCAAATAACGTAATAAATACAAAATTACACGAAAAACGAGGAATAATATATCTCGTCAAATTATTAAAAGTGAAACTAGGACCCGTAAGTAAGTTCACGGCCCGTAAGACGAATTCCATACGGGCCGTGAAGAAATTCACGGGCCGTAAATAAACACGACCGTGATCATATTCACGGGCCGTTATGTTTTTGAATTACGTTTCTGAATGACCGATTTGACTTGCGACAGACCATACGGCCCGTGAAGAGCCTTACGGGCCGTAAGCAGGGCGTCCAGATATCCTGAAGGGCGTCTCTTTAGTAGGCCCCTTTGCAAATTGAAGAGTGATTATATTATTATTTTATTATATATTATTATATTATTATAATTAATTCAGCTACTTAACTCGTTTTTCTCTTATAACTTTTAATATATAGCGTATTATGAAATTTCAAATATGTCGTTGTGACGAGCTTATTTTTCTCTACGAGTCAACCTAAGTTTCGTAAAAAACAGAGCAGGTTCGAATATAATATATTATTATTATATTCAAACGGTCTTTTATAACATAAAAATTTCATCTAAAAACTTCAAACTTTAAATTGACAATTTACTCATTACTTACTCGTTTGACAATATATGAAATACGGAGTTCATATGACTCAAACGCTCGGGTTGTTACAAACATACATATATACATGTTCATATACAAGATTCATAGTTATTATGTTAGTTTTATAGTCAATGGGTGATCACTAATGCTTTTTGCGTTAAAACTCTTCTATCGAGGGGGTTCTATGATGTACACAACCCAACTCGAGTCGAAGGGTGACCCCTAATGCCTTTTTCTTGAACCTTTTCTAATGGGTTTCAATGTTGTACACAACCTAACTCCAAGATCAAGATATGATAAACAAAATAAAAGAATTTCTTTTAAATACTAATGCAAGGCTCTCGTAAACTCTAGTGAAATGTCATTTAGTCTTTATCATAAATTTTTCAGTCGTGTGGATGATTTATAGTGATTCTAATCGAAGTATCAGTTGCTCAGCACATGCCCATCTTGTCTAACATATAGGATGAATAGTAGTAGAGGAGCATAAAACGTTCCTATAACATTTTAACTTACATAACACCGTATTAGCTATTCTGTAATCAATAGATTTAGGTGTAATTGCCACTGTGAGTTGATACACTATTCAAAAACCAAGGTTTGCTTGCCATCATCCAATGCCTAAAGGTTAAAGCTTTCTCTTAAAGGTGCAAACGAGTCGAGCTGCTCGCGGGGTACTTGAAATCAGATCGATAAAAAAAACTTTAAAGGAGTTGAGCTTCATCGAGCCCGAGCCTATAAAAAAGCTCATTTAAATATTTAATTATCGAGACTGAGCTTTACATATCAAAGTCTAACAAGCTTTTTACTTATATATTTTGCATTTAATTTATCAAATATTATAATATAATAATTTTAAAAAATAGTAGCTAAATTATAAACGAGTCAAGACTAGCTCAAGCTTAAAAATGACTCAACGAGCTGAGCTCAATCTTAAAAAATAATACTCGCAAAAAACAACTTAAACCAAAACAAACCGAGCTCAAATCTATAAGAGGTTGGGCTTGGTTCTCTCGTTTGGACCCCTACTTTCTTTCTCTTACTTGCAAATTAGCAGCTAATCGATGACAAATCAATAACTCCAACATACGAATAGCGTAACTATAAACTCCCGCCAACACAAAACAAGAGGTAAACAGCTAAACTGCGCTAAACAGCCTAACGGTTGCTATCATACACCACAATGCGTATTCAACTATTCATCATCTCTCTGACATCATCTCCACCATTAACACACACCTGCAACTATGCTCCCTTCACTCTCCACCACCACCATCACCTTCATCTCTCTCCTCCTCCTCCTCCTCCCCCCCTCCGCCACCACCGCCACCACCATCGGCGTCACCTACATCCCCTCCGCCACCCTCCCTCCGCCGGAGCAAGTCATCGCCACCCTCATCTCCCTAAAAATCACCGCCGTACGCCTCCCTGTCCCCGACCCCACCATCATCCGTGCATTCTCCTACACCAACATCTCCCTCTTCCTCACCATCCCTAACGCACTAATTCCCGCCATCTCCGCCAACCGCTCCGCCGCGGCACAGTGGCTCTACGACCACGTCATCCCGTTCTACCCCCGGGCGCACATTAGCGCCATCTCCGTCGGAACTCACGTCCTCGCTCAAGGCGACGTCACCTCCGCCGATCTGATCGTTCCGGCGATCCGTAACGTCCACCGCTCGCTCACCGACATCGGAATCCGGCAGATCACCGTCTCCACCACGTTCTCGTTCATCAACATCATGACGACGCCATTTCCGCCTTCGTCTGCTGAGTTTCAACAGCCTGTAAACACCTTCGTCATCAAACCGTTGCTGGACCTCCTAACGGAAACAAACTCATCGCTGTTCGTGAGTTTGTATCCTTACTTCGTCTACAAGTTACGTTCCGAGATCCCGATCGGATTCGCGTTGTTTCAACAGCACGCGTATAACTTCCGAGAGGACACCGTCACCGGCGTTCGGTACCGCAACCTCTTCGATCTGATGGTGGACGCTGTAATCGCCGCCATGGCAGTCGCCGGACACGAGAATATTCCGGTGGTGGTGGCGGAGACAGGGTGGCCGTGTTACGATTCGAATCACGAAGTCGAAGCACGAGATGTTTACTCCAAAATGTACCTTCAAGGTCTAGTAAACCATCTCCGATCAGGCAGAGGGACGCCGTTGAGGAAAGAAGGACCGTCGGAGGTTTACATCTACGAGCTGTTTGATACGAACGAAACTGCAACCAAGGGTTTGGTGAGTGGTGGAGCATGGCAGAATTGGGGGTTTTGCTACCCTAACATGAGCTTGAAGTTTGAGATTGATTTCAGCAGCGGTGGCTCCGCCGCGCCGGAGTCGGACGCCGGAGTAATCGCCGTCGCGTGGCTGATACTGGTATACTTTATTCTTTTGAAACGATTAGGGTTTGTGTGAATTTGTTCTTTATCCCCTGCGATAGTGATGGTGAGCTTCAATGGTGATTGTTGATTTGATGAGGGCTATAAATCGGTGTACTTAGTTATGTAGTTCTAGTAATCAGGTTTTGATGCACATATCATATGCTGCCTTGAATAAGTTTTCAATTTAGCATTTTTATTTTTAGGATTGATTTAGAATAATAAGATTGTTGTTTTATGATATTAACATCATAGGTTTAAGTATTTAACACACAAAAAATCTGTTTTTTACGTAAAGTATATGATAAAATTATTGTAGCATAATGTGCGGGATTTTATGGGAGTTAAATCTATCATCAAATATCTTCTTAGCCCTTCTTGACATTTTGACCATTTCACTTATGTGGACTTATTTTGACGCGTAAATTTGATTAGTTAACTTGATATATGGCTAGTCCACTACTTTTGTTAGAGGTTTTGTTTGTTAGGGGTCGTTTGATTCATCAAATGTTTTGTAAAGAAATTGAATTTGAAAATTGAATTGGAAATCAATGAAATCATGTTAAAATTTAAAGTAAATTATCATTTGCATCTCTGACGTTTGTTCATCTTAATCAGTTGCATCCCTGCGGTTTCAAAATTGCTATCCGCCCTCTGACATTTCATTTTTATTTTCATTTGAATCCAAGACACTGACGACGTTATATTTTTCCGTTAGTTTTAGTGAAAAAACAAAAATACCTTTATTTATTAAATACAATTCCCCCCTCCACACCCCACCCATTATATATTCTCTCTATCTTCTCTCTCTTCTCCCTCTCTATCCTCTCCCCACTCCACCACCACTGCCACCACAACCACCTCCGTCGTCGCAGCACCGCCTCCGTCGCCGCACCATCTCCGTCGTAGCCGCACCACCAACGCCACTCCACGACCAGAAGCACCACCACCACTCCTATCTCCTCTCTTCTCTTCTCTTCTTTTTTTTCCCTCTATGTGTGTGTGTGTGAGATCGATAGACCATAACCACCAAGATGTGAAATTGTTGTTCTAAAACCTGATCTAGTGGTGGAAGTGTGAAACAAGGTGCATGCCAAGAGTGTTTTAGCAAAAATCGTAGATCTAGTAATGATGGGAGGCTATGGTGGTTGAAATTGGGGTTTTGGTGGTAATGATTGGTGGTTGTGATAGGGGTTGCAGTGGTGGTGAGAGTGGCCACGGTGTTGGTGATAGTGACAGCGGTGGTATGCGATGGTGGTGGTGATGGGTAGCTATGGTGGTGGTGGGGGGGGCTGTGGTGGTGATGGTGATGGATGGCTGTGAAAGTGGTGATGGGTGGCTGCGGTGGTGGTGATGGGTGGCTGCGGTGGTGGTGATGGGTGGCTGCGGTGGTGGTGATGGGTGGTTGCGGTGATGGTGATGGGTGGTTATGGTGGTGGTGATGGGGCTGGGGTGGTGGTGATACGGGCTGCGGTGGTGGTGATACGGGCTGCGGTGGTGGTGAAACGGGCTGCGGTGGTGGTGATACGGGCTGCGGTGGTGGTGATACGGGCTGCGGTGGTGGTGATACGGGCTGCGGTGGTGGTGATACGGGCTGCGGTGGTGGTGATACGGGCTGCGGTGGTGGTGATACTGGCTACGATGGTGGTGCTAGGCGACTGCAGTGGTGGTGGTGATCGGGGCTGCGGTGGTGGTGGTGATGGGTGGCTGCGGTGGTGGTGGTGATGGGTGGCTGCGGTGGTGGTGGTGATGGGTGGCTGCGGTGGTGGTGATGGGTGGCTGCGGTGGTGGTGATGGGTGGCTGCGGTGGTGGTGATGGGTGGCTGCGGTGGTGGTGATGGGTGGCTGCGGTGGTGGTGATGGGTGGCTGCGGTGGTGGTGATGGGGTTGCGGTGTTGGCGATACTGGCTGCAGTGGTGGTGCTGGGCGGTTTTAAAGATTTGGTTCAAACCTAGACATTGTTTAAATTAGTTTATAGAAATTCAAAGGTGTAAAGGAGATTTGTCATTAAAAAGACTTGATATAAGAAAATCCATCTTATTTTATAACATTCCTAAAAAATAACCGATGTTACGTTATTAGAATCATTATCATCTATTCATAAATCATATGTATATTAACTTTATCAAGGTCAATTAATATATCTTCCATAAATGAAACTCTTAACGCCTAATATTCTGGACTTTGATTTGATTTGTTTAATTTATCAAAATAATTGTAAGAATTAAGGATGACCCGTGAAGTCAAATTTAGCAAATAAGAATTAAGACATTTTGTATTTTAAAATTTGGAAATGCCAATGCCAGCAAATAAGAATTAAGACATTTAGTATTATCGTTGAGCTGTCCTGGGCCAAGCCTTACATGGTCAGCCCAACCCATCTTCATATATGTGTTCGTGTTTAAGCCCACTCTACCTTGTTAGCCCGTCGATTATTATTAGCTCGTATAATTCAGGGGCCACCCTCTCTCCCTTTGTTTTACATCAGCAATGTTAATTTTCGATCTGATTGTTAAAACATTATACACACATATATATATAGAGAGAGAGGTCCATATTCTTAAAATAATTTACTTACACTTGCATCCATACCAGCCTATTATTACTAAAAACTTAAATATAACACGTCTATTTTATCGGTGAAAGATTCATAATGTTTCGTCAGTCATGGAGATCGAATAGAAAGAGCTGCATGAAATCTAGTTTTTTTTAACTACCAAAGTTTTTACTATCTAATTCCACCTAACCTTGTATTTATAAGTATTTAAATTCACACTCTCACACCATTTTATGAGGGACAAAGAGCATATAACTAGACCACTAGTCACTAGAGGTGCACAAACCGTTTTTTTTTTTAACCGGGTTCGGGTTGGGTCAACGCTATCGGGCCCGATTTTTGACCAAGAACCGGTTCGGGTCGGAACCGGTTTTCAAGCCCGGAAAACCCAACCCGGTTGGAACCGGTCCGGGTCTAAGAACCGGTTTGGAAAAACCGGTTATTAATTTTTTTTAAATACTATTTAAATTATATACAAATTAATTACAAATTTTGATTAATTAAAAAATATTAGAGTAGATTAATTAAACACAATAGTAAAGTAAACAATAAAATTCATAATACGAATAAAAATTACATAATTCATAAGCGAGTTTTTCTAAAGAAAACAATAAAAATTACATTAATTTATAAAAGTAAACAATTAATTCATTACGAAAAATAAACAAAATATCCATATTACGAATACAAGTTTTTCTAATTTAATCGTCTTCGTCGGTTTGTGTGCCAATACGTTGGGACAAATCATAAGCGAGTTCTTCATCAGAGAGCGGTGAGGATCGTCCGGTTTGTACCTCTTGTTCGTGTATTTCTTCTTCAATTGGTGTTTCTTCTTCAAGGTTTGATTTATCTTGTATTCGTTCGGCCGCATCTAAGTGGTCTTTTAAACAAATACACATCTCTAGCGATGTTGGAGTTAGTCTTGTTCTTCTTATCGATAAAACCCTGCTACCAACAGAAAATACAGACTCCGAAGCTACCGTGGAAGCTTGGACGGTTAGTAAATCACATGCCATGGCGGCTAGGACCGGAAATTGTGATTCCTTTCCTTTCCACCATGTCAGAATATCAAACTTCAAGAATTCATCGGGAGTCATA
The DNA here is from genome assembly GCA_024085815.1 of Flaveria linearis. Taxonomy (NCBI): domain Eukaryota; kingdom Viridiplantae; phylum Streptophyta; class Magnoliopsida; order Asterales; family Asteraceae; genus Flaveria; species Flaveria linearis. The sequence goes on from CM044013.1 coordinate 5,203,448, forward strand.
GTAGCTAAAAAATCGGTTCCCATATACCTCCCAAGTTCGCTACTTGGGGCGTTACCGCTCTGACGTTTACTGTTTTCATTTCTCAAAGTATTATATAAACTAATCATCGGGTCTCTACTTGAGCTCGACGAACTCGATTCCACGTTCGATGGTCGGTGGATGTTTGATGTTGCACCATATTTTTCAACATAAACATTAAACAGTTTTTTAAAAATTTCATTAAATGTTTGTTTTGCATTAACATTAAAAAATGGATCTTTGTCATGTAAATCTAAATCATAAGTTATCTCATCTATTAAAGTTTCTACCCCCGAAACATTTAAACACGGGTCTAGTGCGGCGGAACACGTAAAAACCGGGGGTAGTTCAATGAAATATTTTTTAAATTTTTCTTTCATCGGCGCCACCATTGCTGAAAACATTTCGTTTATTTCTTCATATTCACTTAATTTATGGGTCATTAAATAAATTTGATGAAGTGTTAGACAACTTGTCGGATAATAAACCCCCGACAATTTTGTAGTTGCGTTTTCAAAAAGCTCTAAAAAATGAGTTATATCTTCAATATATTCCCAACCCTCTAACGGAAACGGAACAACCTGACCCCGCATCGCAAGACCATCGTGGAAAACATGAAGCGTTTTTTTTTTATGCAAAGCACTATTAAACATTTTCCAAGTAGAATTCCATCTAGTCGGGACATCCCAATTTGGTCCTAAACAAATGGAATTCGTATCGTGACACATTTTTTCTATAATTAACATATCTTTTTCTACTAGTTTTAAAAACGTCACGTAACATATTTTTGAAAGACGTTTTAAAATTTTCAACTTCAGGAACGCCAAGACCATCTTGCACAACTAAATTAATAATATGTGCAACACATCTTGAACGAAAAAATACGCCGTCACAAACCGGTTTATATTTTATTTTTAATTTATCAATGGCGGATGTGTTGTTCGAGGCGTTATCGAATGACATTGAAAAAATTTTGTTTTCTAGTTTATATGTTTTGATTACATAGTCTAAAATTTGAAATAGATTATCACCGGTATGCGGATATCCAAATAATTCAAACGTAATGGTACGTTTCATCATTTGCCACGAACTTGGATCTATCCAATGGGCGGTGACGCAAAGGTACGATTCCGGTAAACCGTGTGAAGCGGACCAAACGTCGGTAGTTAAGTTCACACCGGTTTGTAAATTTTCAAATAAAACCTTTAAATTATTTTTTGCTTGTTTCCAAAGATTTAAACAATCACGTCTAAGAGTGGTGCGACTTACGTGAGTGTAGCGTGGTTGAAGAGTTTCTTGAATCAATTTTGTTAACCGAGGGTTGTCGAAGTGATCGAACGGTAATCCTTCTTGAATTACAAACTTTGCCATTCTATCTCGAACCATATCTACGTTGAAGTTCCATAAACCACCATCGTTTCCGATTGATGTTTGCCCTTGACTTGGTGTACTTTTCAAAGACTTACACCATTTGGTCATATGATTTCTCAAAGTTGAGTTTGAATCCGACTTGAAAAACGAACCACAAGCCTTGCATCGAGCTTTATGTTGACCATTCGACATTTCGCATAAATCGAAATTATACCAAATCTCTTGGTTTCTCGTTGTTGAAAGAATTCTAACAACGGTAGCGACACTTGAGGATACACCGGTTGGAACGGAAGATTCAGAAGCCATTATATAAAATTCAAGAGATTGAGAGAATAGAAAGTTGAGAGTGAGGAGCGTTTTTGCGTTTTTAAGCACATTTTTGAGCTTTTGAGTGTTGTGACTAAACTATTACACCCACTACCTATTTATACTATCATATATGGGCAAAATGGTCATAAAAAGTTGAAAAAAAGGGTCACAAAACACCCCCAACGGTCATATAGCCGTTTAAAAAAAACATTTTTAACGGTAAAAACCGGTTTGGAACCGGTTTTTTTGGACCGGTTCCAAAACCGGCTTGGATCAAAACCGGTTCCAAACCGGGTTGGGTGAGAAATAGCAAAACCGGTCCCGAACCGGTGGGTTTTTTCGGGTTGTAACCGGTTTGGGGTAATACCGGTTCCAAACCGGTTCGGTTCCGGGTCGGGTTGTCGGGTCGGGTCCTGAAACCGGTTCGGATGTGCACCTCTACTAGTCACTAGATTATAAGTGAAGTGCATGAAATCTAGTACAGTTGAAATTTTATGAGTCTCCTTAGAAATAATAAATTCTTTAGGCCTCTTTTAATAAACTCTAGACACTTTTTTGTTGTTCATAAGACCTTGTTGTTTGTAAACTCACAAGATATGTCAATATCTTACTAACAATAAAATCAAAAAAGTTAAAATTTGTACCGGACATAAACCAGTAAAATAAAATCAAATACAATATATTACAAGCTTGTACATTATTTGAAAACATTGAATTCTTATATTGCTTAACTAAACGTGAGTAAGGGTCTTTACTCACACTCATTTGATTTAGATTCATCTCATCTATCAAATATGAAACTTTCTTTATTTAAAATTTAGTCGTCATTATATGATATTGGTTTTATTCAATTTTACATCTCTAAAAGATTTTAGATATTTAGTCTTTCACTAAAATTTACACAAGTTAGTATTAAAATATTGATGGAAAAATAGATGAAAATAAGACTAGGAGGAAAAAAACGAATGAGAATTACCTGCCAATGTGCAATAATGTGCAATCAATCTACAAGGGCACTCCTGTTAATATTATTATTATGTCCCACATTCTATTTCACACTTTTTACATCATGCCCCCCCTTTTTTTTATTTTTTTGCGTGTGTTTTCTTGCTCGAGCAGATTTCGGTCGTAATCAAACTTATTTTACAAGGGGTTATGTAATTTGTTTGGAATACGATCATATACAAACTCTTACATTGGTTATAGTGAGCTAACTAGAAGCTGTATAAATTAAGAAAATATAAGAAGGTTGGGCTAAATTAATGACAATTAACAATACTAACTTATAGGACTAAACATGTCAATTTCTAAAGTTGATCGAAAACTGATACACCATATAATTTGTAATAATGATTATGTGAATAGGATTAATCTTTAAAAGAAAAATGAGTGTTAGATTATTAAAATCCAGTTTATGTTATATGAATGTGCCTAACTTCTCATAATCAGTTAATGAGTTGATTTTTATATATCTATATTTAAGCAGATATAAAATACTAGTTTATTAACTAATTGGTGACACTAAATTGTGTTCTAAATTGTGTTGGTAATTTTAGTGTTATCAATATATATTTTTGTGTATTAGTGCGGGCTCAATTTAATTCTAAATGTTATTTGGTTTTAATTATATTATATTATTAGTTTTAATATTAAATGGGTTGCTTTATGGGCTATTGAAAATTGTGTTATTATATTGGATTTGGGCTCGACTAAGCAGTTGGTCCATAAAACAAATTTGACCAAGGGATGTGTTTCTCTTGGGGTTGTTTTATCGATCAAATTGAAAGGGAAGAAAAGGGACTGCCCCTTTTATCTTATGGTATTTTATCTTCTAGTATATAAAAACATACGGTTACAGGAAGTTTCAAAAAGAAACATCACAGATTCAAACAAACTCGACTCCATCAAGAAATCTATGTCTAATCCGATAAATCAATCGCGAGTAACCCGCGAAATAGGTTTATCTGATAGTGTTTCACGATTTAGAGATTAATCCAAGTTTGGTTATTTGAAGATTTTACATTCAAGTTTCAGAATTCGTCAAGTGTCAGGTTTGTTTATTTGGTTAGTTTTCACGTTCTTATTTTGTTTGATTTCTTGTTCTATACCCACAAATACAACAAAGATAAACCTATTTAAGGTTATTTTGATTTGAATATTTGCGATTTTGGATCTATTTGAATCCCTGTTCTCAGTTTAAGTTTCTGTTCGCAAGTGTTCTAAATGTTGGCCTTCCGCTCTTGTTCGCAAATGATAAAAGATTTGATTGTAATTTTATTTGCAACAACAAATAAGGATCCAATGGTGTTATTGGGTTTAAATTGCAGCAAAAGTTGTTAAACTATTGAAGGCGAACATGATAGAGAGCGGTTCTTGAAACCTCTGTTTTTTATCTTGATCGATAACAATAATTAAAATAATAAAAGGTTTCTATTGTTGCTCATCGAAAGAAAACTATTTGTGTGCTACAAGAATGAAAACCACATAGCAAAACCATGTTTTCTTTTTCTCTCTTGGCTGGTTCTTTTTGGGGGCCAAATTAAAACCATGGGCCAAATAAATTTTAGAAACCCAATATTGATTTTAAGCCAGGTGATTATGTACTTAAGCTTTTTATTAACGACGAAACCCAAATGTGACGTGGGGATGTGGAAAACCGAGTCGTTTAAAGAGAAGATTGTCAAGTGAAGCTTTCGATTGGAAACAAGTCTATGTGGAAAGTTCTAGCGGGTCAAAAGACCCCAATGCTCCACAATGTAAGCTTATTAATCTTACTTTAAATTTAACAAAACCTATGAGTTTTGTATTTGAGTCAATGATTCATTCGGGAAATTGTAATTATTTACAAAATACAAAAGTGTATTTGATTTAAAGAACAAAATTTATGTTATATTTTGAATTTAAAACAAATAAAAGATAGTGGTTTTGAATCAAGTAAAGTTAATACTAAAAGTGTTTGTTCACATAACCAAATAAATTGATGGGCAACGGTTCAAGTTACAACCAATCCATTGGATGTTTACAAGTCGAGAATAACCCATTAGGTTGTGAAATAAATGGAACCCAGTCTTTGGGTATAGTTTTGGATTCAAAAATCCAATGGTTAGTAAACATAATTCGGTTGAGAATTTTATATCATTTAGTTCTAAATCCTTGAATGTACATGATGATATGCTTGCATGATGAGTAGACTCAAGGGCTACGAGACACATGTGCAAGGATCTAATATGGTTTGAGAAATTTAAACTTAAAGATGGATATGTACTAAGGATGGAAATGTAGCAACTGATCCTATTAAGGAGTTGTAAAAGTTAAACTTGTATTTTCATCCGAAAAACAATTATTATTAGATTATGTGTTGTATGGTCCAAGCCTTCAGAAAAACTTATTAATGTCCCGTTTGATGTTGAATCTGTTTTATGACATCATTATCTTCTAGCAAAGTAAATTATGTTTTCAACTTGTAGCATGCTAGATTAGGTCATGTGAATTAGTTTAAAATAAAAGACATGTCTAAAATAATTTAATATCGGCTTTTGATATGAATAGTAGTAAATGTCATACTTGTGAATTAACTAAGATTAAAAGAAAGTTGTTTATGTTAGAAAGAATTCTAAGGTATTAGAATTTATTAATCCGCCTTCAATCGATATTAAGGAATATGTTGTCATATTGAAATGAAGGATAAGGGGGAGGCGGATGTGATCCTTAGGATAATGATTAAAATGGGTAATAATGTCTTCATCGCATAGTCTCATTATATTGAGAAAGTATTGAAAAAAAATTAATCATTGATTGTTTTCAAGTTAATACTCCTATATGTCCTAATATTTGATCTGTGTATAGTCAGATGAATCTATTCACCGATGAAATATTTAAAGCAATTGGTTATCCAATGCATATTATGATAGGCATCTGGCCTTGTATACCTTATGCTTTGAGGTTTTCCTTTAGTTATAGAAGGATATTCCAAGGAAATTTAGGTAACTAAGTGGATGTGCATTCTATTTTGGAGAAGTTTGCATCACTTGACAATGGAATACGAGCTTGCAGCGTTAACTCTAGCTGCAGCTAGTGAGTAAGCAGCATGACTAAGAAAATTTGATCTTTGAGATTCCATTGTGGTTAAAACTGATATCAATAATCTCTATCAAATGTGATAGTGCTGGCTAAGAATTACAATTAGGTGTATAATAGAAAGTCTAGACGGTTGTGAATTATACATAGCATGGTTAATGAGCTCATCATGCATGGTGTGATGTCTGTTGAGTTATTAAGATCCAAGTATATTTTGACTGATTATCTAATTAAAATAGTTAGGAAGAGATCTCGTGTTAAATCAGTGAGAGGGATGGGTATAAGTCCAATTTTAATATTTTATGTCAAGACGCCCAATTCCCATCTAATATAACGTTAGATGCTGAATTCAATGTGGTAAGCTTGTCATAAATATATTGGAACACATAAACAAAATCATCCCAATGTATGTATTAAGACTGCAAGATAAATGAGGTTGAAATTTAATTTCTTAATAGTTCATTGATAAATTGCAGTGCAGGTGCAAGAGTAATGAACTACCTATAAGAATATGAAGTTTAGCCGCTTCAAGAAGCTTTGGACTTGAGCTTTGTTATATTCTTTGAAGGATTAGGACACAGGCTAGTAAAATATTGTGTCATGTGGAGTTTGGATTTGTAAACGTATATGTATTTTACCTACATGTATTTAAATGGATAATTTGGGTTCAATCTATTGTGATACCCTGTTATTCTAATGTATGTATCGTGTAATATACTAAGATGAAAATTCAATCCGCAGGACATTTTCATTTATGTATACGTTTGTGTTTCTGTGAGGATGATTAAGTTAATCATGGATATCACTAAAATGGGGGAGGAATATTGATAATTTTAGTGTTATCAATATATATTTTTGTGTATTAGATTAACTTGTTGATCGATGAAATAACGTTAGAAATTAAATGAGTTAGGTGACGCGGGAGTGCGGGCTCGATTTAATTCTAAATGTTATTTGGTTTTAGTTATATTATATTATTAGTTTTAATATTATATGGGTTGCTTTATGGGCTATTGAAAATTGTGTTATTATCAATGTTTTTAAAACCGGACCGGAAAGCGAACCGGACGGCTTAGAGGTTCACTGGTCGGACCGGTCGGACCGGTCGGACCGGATTACGAACCGGATGACGTCATAAATATTTAAAAAAATATAAAAAAATTTCAAATATTTATATTAACGAACCGGTGTTCCTTAATCCAAAACAACATCCAAAATACATACCATTCAAGTAAACATAGTCCAAATTAACGAACCTGTGTTCCTTAATCCATATCCAATAATATTTTTCTATAAAACAACAAAAAAAATACCAAAAACCGGTTCAACCCGGTTCACCGGTTCCGGTCGGACCGGTCAACCGCGCGAACCGGCCTGTTATGAAGAAAACGGTCTAAAACCAGCGAACCGAACCGGCAAATGCACCGGGTCCCGGTCGGACCGGTCGGACCGGCCGTCCGGTCCGATTTCGAAACCATTGGTTATTATATTGGATTTGACTAAGCAGTTGGTCCATAAAACAAATTTGACCAAGGGATGTGTTTCTCTTGGGGTTGTTTTATCGATCAAATTAAAAAGGAAGAAAAGGGACTGCCCCTTTTATCTTATGGTATTTTATCTTCTAGTATAAAAATAAAGAGAAGAAGAACATACGGTTACAGGAAGTTTCAAAAAGAAACATCACAGATTCAAACAAACTCGACTCCATCAAGAAATCTCTGTCTAATCCGATAAATCAATCGCGAGTAACCCTCGAAATAGGTTTATCTGATAGTGTTTCACGATTCAGAGATTAATCCAAGTTTGGTTATTTGAAGATTTTACATTCAAGTTTCAGAATTCGTCAAGTGTCAGGTTTGTTTATTTGGTTAGTTTTCACGTTCTTATTTTGTTTGATTCCTTGTTCTATACCCACAAATACAACTAATTGTGGATTAATATTTTATCATTTAAAATTATATATTATATGATATTATATATTATATAAAAGTATTATGTATATGAAATGCACTAAATGATAATAATATAGTTTACTTTATTAATAAACTTTTAATACAGTCATGAAGTTAGTAACGAATATAAAAGATTAAAAGGCATAATTGGATGAAGTTTGATACCCTATCAAAGATTCAAAGTTGTAGCTGTAAAAAGGAATGTAATGTGCGGACCATTGTATCATTATCCTTTGTACCCTACTAATTATTTTTTTGGCTTTTGTGTAATTTCTTTTACACATATCCCTTGCTAATTATCTATTTATATCTTTCTAAATTCCTTAATATATGTTGTTTTATTGAAAACCTTAACGCCATACGTTAGTTAGCGTAGGTTGAGTTTGATTTATTGGTGGGAATAAACATAAAGACTTAGTTTGAGTTTCTAAAACTCATTCACGTAGGTTTTGAGAATGGTCATGTTTAGGATTGTTTATTTAAATCTCTTTTTGACTTCTAAAATGAGTTTTGAAAAGTTAAAAATTTTAACTTTTTAAAAACTTATTTTTCTCCTCATATCTTCATCTCGAGCATGATTCACATATCGAGCTTGACTAGGTGGCTCACGAGCCTAAAAGAACTTATACAAGCCTGGTATTAACTATATAACTTTTATAGTATTAAATGCATGTAGAGAATATTTTATCTCAATATCTAAATCGTTTGAGTTGTATAGGAAATGTACTCTCCACGCCATCAACGTGGCCATGTTTGTTATTGATCTGTAAATAAAAATTAAGAACTTGACCAACAAATCCTACTTGCTTTGTCTTAATCAAACTTCCAAAGAGATTTAAAATGTTTTGGGTCTTAAAATGAATATAATACTTATCTAATATGTAATTTAAATAATTGAAAGGTTATTAAATATCAAAAGCTTCATTTAATAGTATAATAAATTAATGTCCTAACTAATTTGACGGGGTGTAGTCCCGGATCACGCCAAAGACAGAGTCACGAAACCAATAAAAGCCGCGGCGAGTATGCTTTAACCGGGCGAAGCCGCGGCTGGGGTCGTTTTGGCTGAGCCTTGGACACAACCCCACTAAAGGTGAACAGCCACTAGTTTACGAAGCGAGCAAGCAGCGGCTGACACAGCCCCACTGAAGGGGTATAGCCAAAACAGCCGCGCCTGGCCTGGTCAGTAAAGGGCCATGTCGCGGCTGACAAGCAGGCCAGGCTGCGCATGCTTTTAGCCCAGACCGTAACAATACTTCTTGTACAACACTTAGAAATTATTTGTAAAAATATGGTAACAATAAGCGAGCAAGAAAACACCAAAGGAAGTCTGTCATTGGTTGCCAAGTAATAAGAAAAGAGCATATAACAACAAAATACATCAAGCCAAAAACCTGACTCAGGTAGAGGGTCAGAGTAGCCCACAAAACATCCAAAGTCAACTACAAAGACAAATAACATTAATTCCTAGCCAGAAACCCTTTGTATCAAAAAGGTATAGAACCTTTTGACTAGGGGATCTCAGATTCGGTTCATTGACCGCAAACTACTAAAAATAGAACTGAGTTGTATTTCGTCTCCACCCACAAAGACTATAAATACTTCCTTCATTCGACAGGTAAATACATTCTCTCAACACTTTCACTCCAATCAGATTTACTAAACTCTCCTTTTGAATTCCCTCGACATACATACTTATACTCACGTCGGAGTGTGGTCACGGGGAGAAATCCCTTCTGCCCGTGGCGGGGCTCACGGCGTTGTCTTTGTCTTGCAGATACCCTCATCAGCCGAAGTCCAAGCCTAGCCGCAGCCGGCCGGCTGATGTAACATTTCGTATTTCGCAAATAATAATAATAATAATAATAATAATAATAATAATAATAATAATAATAAATAATAATAATAATAATAATAATAATAATAATAATAATAATAATGATAATGATAATAGTAATAATAATAATAATATTAATAATAATAATAATAATAATAATAATAATAATAATAACGTTAATAATGATAATAATAATAATAATAATAATAATAAAGTCCAGGGGTCATTTTTATCAATTTTGAAACTTAAAAAGAAGTTTAAAACATAAAATAACAAAACAGAAACCGCAGGGACCATTGTGAAACTTTGAAATTTTCAAATTCAACCCCCGCCCACTTTCGTTTTTCCGGCGCCGATTCCGGCGACACTTCGGCATACTCCGGCGACGACCAAAACGCGAAAATTACTCAACTTTAAGCCCCACAACCGGACCGAATCGTTTCTTGGATCCATTTCGAACAGGTATCCAACGAAAATATGCGTTGAAACAGCCAAATTAACGACTATAATCTCCACTTTTATCTCGGATTCTATACAGCTCATAAACACACTCAAAACAACAATTATAAACAAATTAAAGCTACCTAAACGATCCTATATACATACCCAATCGAACTCAGTTTCCAATTGCACCTAAAACCAACACAAATACCAAATTCTATCATCATCCTCTGTCGAACCTGCAACTCCATCGAACACCCCTTTCTGACCTTTCTAAACCCAAATTGATAAAGGGCTTTCGTTTATCATCATCACTCGAAACTGTCTGTGCAAAGAATTTGATTATTATCAACAAAATCATCTCGAATCAATATCTCCTCTGCCGCGGCTGTTCTTAATCTTGTTCTCTATCGATTTAACATCGAATCAGGTAATTAAGAGCATCAATATGCTCGATTTTAGATGGGGATTAAAAGCCCCATGATTATCTGCATTAACATCATTGAATTGATCTTCAATTTGGGGATCAATCGAATTAGGGTTCATCGATTTTAGGGAAAATACTGAAACTGTGTTTTTATAAATTAAAAACAGTGTTTAAGCGCGGCTGAGGCCCTTGGTTCACTGGTTTGGTGCGTGTATTGTAAACAGGAGGTCCCGGGTTCGACCCCGGGCACCCCCCCTTATTTTTTTAATTGGCTTTTAAGCCTATAAAAATTTCAGAAAAATTCTTAAAAATTATAAAAATAAATCTTATAAACTTTACTTATTTAAAATGTTACATAAATAATTTTTGTAAATTTATTTTAGTTAAAAACCTTAATAATATTTATAAAATATTATTTATAAATATTATAAATAATTATTTTTATAAAAATAGACACTATATCATGTTTAATTATGAAATAATCCTGTAAATTGTAGAAATTATACATCTTATAATTTCACGATTATTTACAAACGTAATTTCTTATAAAATATACTTTAACAATTATTTTAGATTAACAAGTTATTATCAAAAAAATCAAAATACAAGTAATTTCATTACTTGTCAAAACCCCAAATTCCATCTAAAACCCTAGTTCACGTTTAATTGTTAAGCTTATTATTAATCTTGTAATAAATACGTTTTAGGTACCTTGTAAAGGAATTCGTTGAAACGACGCTTGTTATTATTTCTTATTAATCATCCAATATATACTTAATCATCAAGTGAGTATTTCTATACCTATTTTATTATTTCACACACTTTTGGGTGAAACATGTTACATTATAAACGTTACTGTAACGCCCGCCTCCCAGGGCTTACCCCGGGGAGCGTTACGCATAGGGTATACAGAACACATAGTAATCAGAGAATGCACAGCGGAAGTCTAACTTTAATTATACATCAAAAGCGTATAATACATCTATTATAATAGGTAATACCATTACATCAGTTAACTATACTAGAGATCCAAATCTTCAACAATATTCTAGAGCTTTATTTTCTTATAGACTAGCTCGAAATCTTCAATCCCTGCAATCACTTGACACCTAGGATGTGTGTCCATAAAATAAAAAACATTTGGGACTCAGCATAAAGCTTGTGAGTTCATAAACATGGCATTCTTCAAAATTCAAAACATGTTATCATTGACTATTGCATCAAGCAGATACAGCCATGGCAAACAGATAGGAACAGAGTAAGCACAGTATAAATTCACATAACCAGGCTATGTATACAAAATCCACTGGCTAAAGCAGAATCATACAAGCAGCCCTCAAGCATCCTATCAAGCATTGCCACATATCACAGATACTATTGATAGTCAATTCTACAATTATTACTAGTTATCAGAACATCACATCCCGTTTTATAAAATAGTTCAAAGGAACTCACCTCAATCAATCAAGTCAGTGATATCGTCTTCTCAGGTTCGCTGCTATCAGGTATTATCCTATGAGCAAAATAACATTACTTAAGCTATATTCTATCTAGTAACAACTTTAGGGATGATTAGTTATCTTTTCCTATTTGTTGGTTTTATTTGGGCACTTTCTTTTATCCTATGCCAACCCCTTGGTACAAGCCTTACTAGTTGGCATAACTCGGGCGTTTTCATCATACCCGAGCCAACCCTCAGGGTTACCCAATATCTTCCCTAATGATAACCTTAAAGTCTAATAATAATAAATATAACAACTACAACGCTAAAAATAACAAATAATAATAATACTAACTATAACAATAAAAATAACAACTATAATGATAATAATAATTATAAAGATGATAATAATAATATTAATAATAACTATATTAATACTAATACCTATAATAATAATAATAATAATAATAATAATAATAATGACTATAATAATAATTAAACATAAACTTAAACAAGGATGTACCTGAAAACTATCTACGGCAATTTGATGTAGAGTCTCCCCTACTCGCGCTCCTAGTCGCGCTCCTACTCGAGTACCAAAACGACTACTAGCAACACCCAACGGGGTATTGAGAACTCGGGATTCTCTTTATATTAGAGCGTTCCCAAAAAACTTATGTTCTAAATTCAACCTTAAGGCTTCTATTTATAGAAATAGTAAGCTGCTCAAATTAATTTAAGCAGCGATGTGGGATAGTAAAACTGAAAGTTCATGCGCCTAATTCATTGCATGCGCCTGATTCATTGCAATTCTCAATTGCAATTGTGTGAAGTTTTATTATTATTTTATTTTATATTATTATATTATTATAATTAATTCAGCTGCTTAACTCGTTTTTCTCTTATAACTTTTAATATACAGCGTATTATAAAATTTCAAATATGTCGTTGTGACGAGCTTATTTTTCTCTACGAGTCAACCTAAGTTTCATCAAAAACGGAGCAGGTTCGAATAATATATTATTATTATATTCAAACGGTCTCTTGTAACATAAAAATTCCATCTAAAAACTTCAAACTTTAAATAGATAATTTACTCATTACTTACTCGTTTGACAATTTATGAAATGCGAAGTTCATATGACCCAAACGCTCGGGTTGTTACATTCTCCTCCCCTTAAAAGAATTTCGTCCCCGAAATTCGAAGGTCACTCGAACAGTTAAGGGTATTTGACTTTCATTTCTTCTGCTAATTCCCAAGTCTTCTCAGGTCCTTTCTGACCTTGCCACTGGACCAATACTAGTGGAATTATTTTCTTTCTTAATTTTCGTTCTTGAGAATCAAGAATCTTTATTGGTTTTTCAGTAAAGTTTAATTTCTCGTCTATTTGCACGTCCTCCAATGGCAGCACTTGAGTCGGATCTGCCAAACACTTCCTTAGGTTTGATATATGAAAAGTATCGTGAATACCTTTCAAAGTTTCAGGTAATTCTAGCTTGTATGCTACTGGACCAATTCTTGCGATGATTTTGAACGGTCCAATATACCTGGGACTTAACTTCCCGCGTTTACCGAATTGCATTACTCCTTTCCATGGTGAGACTTTCAACATCACATAGTCTCCTTCTTGAAACTCTAAAGGTCTCCTTCTGTTATCTGCATAACTCTTCTGTCTATCCTGAGAAGCCTTTAGTCGTTGTCTGATTTGTTGGATTTTCTCAGTTGTCTCGAGAATAATTTCGGTTTTGGTCAACTGATCATCCCCTACTTCTGTCCAACAGATGGGAGTTCTGCATTTCCTACCATATAAGGCTTCAAATGGTGCAACCTTAATGCTGGAATGGTAGCTGTTGTTATAAGAAAATTCAATCAAAGGCAAATGATCATCCCAGCTACCTCCAAAATCAATCACGCAAGCACGTAACATGTCTTCTAGAGTTTGAATTGTTCGCTCACTCTGACCATCCGTCTGAGGATGATATGCAGTGCTTAAACTGATTTTGGTTCCAAGTTCCTTTTGAAAACTTGTCCAGAATCTGGAAGTGAACCGACTATCTCTATCGGAGATCATGGATAAAGGCACTCCGTGCTTACTTACTATTTCATCAATATATATCTTGGCTAGTTTTTCTATTGGATAGCTCTCACTTATGGGTAAAAAATGTGCTGACTTGGTTAGCCTGTCAACCACGACCCATATAGCATTATATCCTTTCCGTGTTCTTGGAAGTTTTGTGACAAAATCCATGGTCACTCTATCCCATTTCCATACTGGCAACTCCAACTGTTGTAACTGACCGGCTGGTTTTTGATATTCAATCTTAACTTGCAGACATGTTAAGCATTTCTCAACATACTGGGCTATGGATCTTTTCATATTAGGCCACCAGTAGTGATTTCGAATATCCTTATACATTTTGTTTGCTCCAGGATGCATTGTGTATTTGGACTTGTGGTCTTCATCTAATACTTTGTCCTGAATATCTCCAAATTTTGGGATCCAAATTCTTTGACCAAATCGTAGGACTCTATCCATTCCTTGAGTCAATAATTTCTGGTTACCCATCATTCTTTCAGCCTGAATATTCTCATCTTTCAACGCTTCAGTTTGAGCATTCTTGATTTGGTCTTTCCAATCAAGCTTGACATCTAACTTTAATGCTTTTACCTTAATCGGTTTAACCCTTTCTTTTCGACTGAGAGCATCAGCGACTACGTTAGCCTTTCCTGGATGGTATTTGATTTCACAATCATAGTCATTGAGAAGTTCCATCCACCTTCTTTGCCTCATGTTTAACATCTTTTGATTAAAGATGTGTTGTAAGCTCTTATGGTCTGAGTAGATTACACACTTAGTACCATACAAGTAGTGTCACCAAATCTTTAAGGCAAACACTATGGCACCCAATTCAAGGTCGTGCGTAGTATAGTTCTTTTCATGAATTTTTAGTTGTCGTGATGCATAGGCTATAACCTTGTCACGTTGCATCAACACACAACCTAAACCATTATATGAGGCATCACAGTATATTGCAAAGTCTTCATTACCATCTGGTAATGAAAGTATAGGAGCACTACTAAGCTTTTGTTTTAGAAGGTTGAAAGCTTCTTCTTGCTTTGGTCCCCAGTCAAACTTTGCATTCTTTCGAGTCAAAGATGTTAAAGGGGTAGCAATCTTGGAGAAGTCTTGAATAAACCTTCTATAATATCCTGCTAATCCTAAAAAGCTCTTAATCTCACTGGGATTCTTCGGTGATTCCCATTTCATCACAACTTCTATCTTAGCTGGATCTACTTGTATTCCCTTCTCATTTATTACGTGACCAAGGAATTGAACTTCTCTTTTCCAGAAGTCACATTTAGAGAATTTTACATAAAACTTTTCTTGTCGAAGGGTTTCTAGAACCATTTTTAGATGTCTAGCGTGATCATCTTGGTCCTTAGAATAAATAAGTATGTCGTCTATAAAGACAATGACAAACTTATCCAAGTATGGCTTGCAAACTCTATTCATCAGATCCATGAATGCTACAGGAGCATTGGTTAGTCCAAAAGACAACCAAAAATTCATAATGCCCATAACGCGTCCTAAATGCGGTCTTGGGAATGTCTTCCTCGCGTACTTTCAACTGATGATAACCTGATCGTAGATCAATTTTTGAAAAGTAGTCGGCTCCTTGAAGTTGATCAAATAAATCATCTATTCTTGGTAAAGGATACTTGTTCTTAACAGTTAACTTGTTTAATTCTCGATAATCAATGCACATACGCATTGAGCCATCTTTCTTTTTGACGAACAATACTGGCGCTCCCCAAGGTGAAGAACTTGGTCTAATAAACCTTTTATCTAAGAGTTCGTCAATTTGCTTCATAAGTTCTTTCATCTCTGAAGGGGCTAGACGATAAGGAGCCTTCGCGATTGGTTTAGCACCAGGTACTAAATCAATACGAAATTCTATCTGACGATCAGGTGGAAGTCCTGGTAAATCTTCCGGAAACACGTCTGGGAATTCACACACTACAGGTATTTCATTCATCTGCATTTCCTTTTTAGCATCTACCATGCATAAGAGAAATGCTATGCATCCTTTCTGAATACACTTCACTGCCTTCATTGCTGATATGATACTGGTCTTAGGGTTTCCATCACTACCATGAATTAGTAGCTTTTCCCCATCTGGCTTACGTACAGTCATCGTCTTATGTTCACAGTCGAGCCGAGCACAATTCTTATTCAACCAGTCCATCCCAAGAATAACATCATATTCACTTAAAATGGTCGGCATTAAGTTTACAGAGAATTCAGTGTTAACTAAGGTGATAACACAATCCTTAAATATTTGACTTATCTTATCTCGCTCACCGCTGGCAGTTTCTACAATATATGCACATTCTAGAGTTTCTGGTACTAAGTTAAAATAAGGTACTAAGGCAGTTGAAATGAAACTTCTATTTGCACCAGTGTCAAATAAAACTCTAGCATATATGTTGTTAATTAGAAACGTACCAGCTATGGTTTCATCTCCAGCTTCTTTTAACACATACACTCGACCCTTGGACTTGTTCTGATTCTCCGTAGGTTGTGCTTGTGGAGGGTTCTTACAATCACTTCGGAAATGTCCATACTCCCAACAGTTAAAGCATCTAATTTTCGGGCAGTTCTTTCGTGAATGATCACCTGTTGGACATTTAAGACATTTGGAATCTTGATACTTTCTCCAAGACTCATTTTTATCATTCCTCCACGGTTTGTTGACACGGTTCCCTTCATTTCGTGTGATCTTTCTGTCCTTTCTTGGCATCTGGTTTCCATCCTCATTTCTCTTTCTTTTGTTGTTATCAGTTACTATGCCTTCTTCTTCATATGCAATGGCACTTAATGCGATTGCAGACTCATAGGTTTTGGGGGCAGACATCTTAACTAATTGTCGAATATGAGGGGGTAACCCCTGCACGTATCTTTTTACGCGCTTTGCTTCAGGTGTTACATGCTCAGGAAGCAGTCGAGCCATCTCATCAAACTTGGTCGTGTACTGACGATGTGTCATGGCTCCGGCCTGTAGTTGTAGGAATTCTCTTTCAATTTTGTCCCTTTCAACTTCAGGACAAAATTTTTCCATCACCAGCTCCTTCAGTTCATTCCAGGTTAAAGTAGCAACAACTCCAGGTCCTTTAGCTTGTTTAACATTGTCCCACCAAAACAATGCCTCAGACCTGAATGAGTGAGTGGCATACATGACGGCTTGTATGGCTGTGCATCCACTAATTTCAATAACAGCTTCCATCTCATGGATCCACTGAAAAGTCGCCATGGCATCTCTTTTGCCATCAAATATTGGAGGTTCACATCCCTTGAAAGCTTTGTAGGAACAACCCTGCTTAGGTTCAGTTTCCATAGCAGCATCACCATTACCATTGGTGTTATTTATATGATCATCCTGCCCATTACCACTATTCCTCACATACCCTCCAGAGGCGTTCATAACTTCAGCTATAATAGTTGGCAAAGCATCTCTAATTATGCTAGCTACAACTGCTTGGAATTGTGGTCCAACAAATTGTTGTGACTCATGTTCAGCATGATGAAGATTTTCATGATCATCGTTCGTAGATGACATGATTTGCCTTCTACTACCAGGAGGCCTACCACGACCCCTACCACGAGTATTTCCTCCTCTTGGCATATTCAAAGCCTACATGAGGGAGCAGGGATTTAGTATTCACATGAGGGATTATGATCCAGAACATAATAGTATTAATAGACAAGAAATAATAGTGGCCAGATGTCATTGCTTATCTATTGCAATTATAATGTTCTAACCATTATCCTCCATTTTCACTAAAACCCATTACCCAATACCTATGCAATTAATCAAATTATCTTAAAGCATCTTTCCTAGTTTAAGTCTAGATACTATCTTTGTACCTAGTTCACTTAAACTACGGCTCTGATACCAACTTGTAACGCCCGCCTCCCAGGGCTTACCCCGGGGAGCGTTACGCATCGGGTATACAGAACACATAGTAATCAGAGAATACACAGCGGAAGTCTAATTTTAATTATACATCAAAAGCATATAATACATCTATTATAATAGGTAATACCATTACATCAGTTAACTATACTAGAGATCCAAATCTTCAACAATATTCTAGAGCTTTATTTTCTTGTAGACTAGCTCGAAATCTTCAATCCCTGCAATCACTTGGCACCTAGGATGTGTGTCCATAAAATAAAAAACATTTGGGACTCAACATAAAGCTTGTGAGTTCATAAACATGGCATTCTTCAAAATTCAAAACATGTTATCATTGACTATTGCATCAAGCAGATACAGCCATGGCAAACAGATAGGAACAGAGTAAGCACAGTATAAATTCACATAACTAGGCTATGTATACAAA
This sequence comes from Flaveria linearis, assembly GCA_024085815.1. NCBI lineage: Eukaryota > Viridiplantae > Streptophyta > Magnoliopsida > Asterales > Asteraceae > Flaveria > Flaveria linearis. The sequence goes on from CM044013.1 coordinate 5,221,727, forward strand.
ATCCACTGGCTAAAGCAGAATCATACAAGCAGCCCTCAAGCATCCTATCAAGCATTGCCACATATCACAGATGCTATTGATAGTCAATTCTACAATTATTACTAGTTATCAGAACGTCACATCCCGTTTTATAAAACAGTTCAGAGGAACTCACCTCAATCAATCAAGTCAGTGATATCGTCTTCTCAGGTTCGCTGCTATCAGGTATTATCCTATAAGCAAAATAACATTACTTAAGCTATATTCTAGCTAGTAACAACTTTAGGGATGATTCGTTATCTTTTCCTATTTGTTGGTTTTATTTGGGCACTTTCTTTTATCCTATGCCAACCCTTTGGTACAAGCCTTACTAGTTGGCATAACTCGAGCGTTTTCATCATACCCGAGCCAACCCTCAGGGTTACCCAATATCTTCCCTAATGATAACCTTAATGTCTAATAATAATAAATATAACAACTACAACGCTAAAAATAACAAATAATAATAATACTAACTATAACAATAAAAATAACAACTATAATGATAATAATAATTATAAAGATGATAATAATAATATTAATAATAACTATATTAATACTAATACCATAATAATAATAATAATAATAATGACTATAATAATAATTAAACAAAAACTTAAACAAGGGCGTACCTGAAAACTATCTACGGCAATTTGATGTAGAGTCTCCCCTACTCGCGCTCCTAGTCGCGCTCCTACTCGAGTACCAAAACGACTACTAGCAACACCCAACGGGGTATTGAGAACTCGGGATTCTCTTTATATTAGAGCGTTCCTTACGAGATAACCATCTACCGTTAGCTGAGTTCTCATACAACAACAGTTATCATGCCAGTATCGGCATGCCACCCTACGAGATGCTATACGGTAGAAGATGCAGGACACCCGTCTGTTGGGGTGAAATTGGTCAGAAGGAATTGGGAAGCGTCGAAGTGGTAGAGGCTACGACTGAAAAGCTTGAAAGAATTAAAGCGTATATGAAAGCTGCCAAAGACCGACAGAAATCGTATGCCGACAAACGACGCAGACCGATTGAGTTCCAGGTGGGAGATCGTGTTATGTTGAAGGTCTCACCTTGGAAAGGGATCATTCGATTCCGGAAGCGGGGTAAGTTGAGTCCGCAATATATAGGCCCTTTCCGAATCATTGCTCGAGTAGGAGAGGTGGCCTATAGGTTAGATTTGCCAGATGAACTAAGTGGAATCCACCCGACTTTCCACGTGTCTCATCTGAGGAAGTGTTTGGCGGACGAAGACATGGTCGTTCCACTGGATGATATCGAGGTAGATGAAAAGCTCAATTACGTAGAGCAACCAGTGGCGATCATAGACCGCAAAGAGAAGAGGTTGAGAAATAAAGTGGTTCCCCTTGTGCGTGTACAGTGGCGGCACAGGAAGGGATCCGAGTCGACGTGGGAAACAGAAGAAGAAATGAGGCAGCATTACCCACGATTGTTCGAAGAGTAACAGGTTTCGGGGACGAAACCTAAAATAAGGGGGGTGGACTTGTAACACCCGAAAGTTTGACCTTTTGGTAGGCTATGCGACTGAGCCTCAGTCGCCTGTGATTTATGCGACTGGAGGTCATCCGCATGGCTATTCGGCCGATTGAAGCTCAGCCGCACGATTGGAGTTCAACCGCCCGAATGGAGTATGAGCCGCATGGAACATGTGCGATTGAGGTCCAATCGCACAGTGTTGATGCGACTGAAGGTCCAGTCGCCCCTGGACCAGATGCGACTGAGATGTGGGTATAAAAGGGGAGCAGCTCCACTCTCCTCCCATTTTCAGTCGGGAAGAGAGCAGAAAGAGACCGAGAAGAGAAAGAAAGAGGGGAAGGTGCTGCCCGATTGACGAGAAGCAAGCTAATTCGAAGCTCATCAACTCCTACCTGACAATGTGAGTTCTAGAACCCCTCATTTACATGTTTTCTCACGATTTTGGGGCTGGAAACACATTAAAACCCTAGTTTTTAAATAGTGAAAGTTTGACCCATTTGGGTAAATCTTGAGTATTGTGTTTATGGTATGAATTAGGACTAGTATATGCTTGTATGATGTCCTAGTATGAATCCCTGAGGCTAGGGAGGGTTGATTTGGGCTAAAAATGGGTTTAAGACGAGTTTGGGTGCGGGGGTTCGCGACTGCTGTTCATGAAGAACTCCAGTCGCTGCCCAGTTAGGGTTATGCGACTGAAGGGCCATTCGGCCGAATGAGTAATAGTTGATGTCCATTCGCCCGACTGAGACTCAGACGCCCGATTGAGTCTCAATCGCACGATAGGTGATGCGACAGAGGGTTTCGGTCGCACAAGCTCAATCGCAGAGTAGTTCAATCGCACGGTTAAGAGTTAGTCGCATATAACCCAGTCGCAGAGTGTCTAGTCGTACGGAAGGAAGTTCAATCGCACGTTTGAGTACCCATTCGCATGAGTAGCCCAATCGCATGACCCAGTCGCATGGTGGACATGCGACTGGTGGTAGTTCAGTCGCCCGGATAGGGCTGATGTGAGTGAATGTAGAAGTGTATGTATGATGTATGTATGTTAGTATGATGTTGCCATGATAGATGGTGAATACTGATGATATGTAAGTATGTATGTTCCTTATGTATATGTGTCCTATCTTTAATAACTTTACGTGAATGAATGAACGAAAGAAATGAATGTATTAAAAACGTAAAGTGAAAGATAATGAAAGAAGGAACATGATGAATGAATGCATGCATTAATGAAAAGAAAGTAAGAAAGGCTTGCAAGCAAATGAAGGAGGTGCACACCCCTGGCAGGTGTTAGCTCAACGGTGTACGGGTTAGCTACCCCGAAGGATGTACATCGGGTCAATCATTGAGATTGACAATGAGGTGAGCAACTTCGTGTTGCAAGAGACTCGGTTAGCAGGCAATCATAAGATTGTCACTGAGGTGAGCAGTCGCGCACTGCAAGAGACTCGGCTAACGTATGTTAGTAGTGAAGTGAAAGATAAGTGGTGCATGTACTTACCCCAGGTGACTGGATCAGCTTTGTGCACAACGTTCGTGGCTAACCACCACAGGTCCAGCACCAGTAGTATGTATGATGAAAGTGGGGTATTGTACATGTCACCGAATGTAATGAACGTTCGAACGAAAGTAAAGAAAGTATGAATGAATGTAACGAATGTTCGAACGTAAGTAATGAATGTAAAGAATGAAAGTAAAGTACGTACGAAAGTACGTGAAGTATGTATGTATGAAAGTAAACGAGAATGATGAAGTGTACACGAATGAAAGTAAGTAATGAATGATGAGATAATAATAATATTATCTACGTGTACGTATGATGTGTGAACACATGTATGAAAGAGCAGCTAATGAGAATGAAAGTATGTTTTATTATAAAACTAGAACTCACTCAGCAACGCTGACTTTTATGTGTTTTCCAGTTCGCAGGTAGTGTTGCTGAGGATGGTACGAGGCGACTACTCAGCTCTTTTGGGATGGCATTCGTTTTTTGATTATGCTGCAACGTCATGTGTTGCGGGCCCATAACGCACGCAACTCATCACGTTGCATGCCATTACGAGATTTCTTGAGTATTCCCCTAAAAGGGATTATTTAAGGAATCTTCTTTAGATTTTGATAAGTTCGCCACGCATTGGAAGCGTGCGCGTAGCACATGCAACGAAATATGTTGCATGAGAGTGTCAAGAATATTCCGTCAGGGTTCCGATGTATGGAATTACCTAAGGAATATTCTTAAGTATAAGTTTTTGAACTTAATATCTCCTCTAGAGGTCGCTGTATGATCCTATGAGGAGAAACAAAGTAGAGAAAGCTGCATTTTGTAATCGAGTCAATAATGTAATGACTTTTACGAATGAATGAGAATGTATATAATTTATTATTTCCGCTGCGTATTTTATGATTATATACATTATGTACGTTATATATGCGATGAAGAACCAACCGTAAGGTGCCCGGTGAGCGGGGCCTTACAAGTTGGTATCAGAGCAAAAGTTTAAGTAAAATGGGTAAATTTTTATAATAAACCTAAACTTAAACTGAGAATGGGACAGGGAGAATGAGAATGCCATCTGAGTAGTCGCGTGCCATCAGGTATTTTTCTTAAAAGATTAACTGGTATTATGTGCGCTTGTTATGTGAATGATGTGTACTGTTAGACTGAGATACTAATGTAGTCAGGATAGGTGATGCTCGGGGTACGAAGAGTAGAGTAAGTGGCTAATCACAACTGGCCACTGTAATTAGGGACTTACTGTACTTAACATAAACTGAGCTATTTCCTTGAATGACCGTGTTGGTGTTTTAATCTTTCAGTGTGATAGAAGATGGTCGGTGATAGATCATCTGATGCTTCCCGTGATGGTGAACGTGGTGATGAGCCGCGTATCACGCGAGGAAGACTTAGGAAAGAGAAAGTAGTTCGTGAGGAGAACGAGATTCCTCACCAGGAAGAGACGGATGAAAGCGCCAAGTTGAGAGCCTCGGTAAAAGAGGCAGTGATTGAGGAAGTGCACCAGGTTATGCAGACGATCTTACCGACTGTAATGACCGAAGCGATAAAGGCAGTACGAGAGGAGGATAGACGAGGGAGGAGACGGTCCTCCGGTAGACAGCAACAGACAGGGGCAGAAACAGTATTGTCCGATGATGAAGAGGAAGAAGAGGAGGAACAGGTACGGGGGATAGCCCGGGGTTGCCATTACGGGAAATTTATGAGATGCAAGCCTCCGACTTTCGATGGATCGGGTACGGCTACTGATGCTCAACAATGGGTGAGGGAGATGGAGGCGGTCCTTGATATCAGTGACTGCCAGGAGGATAAGAAGGTAAAGTTTGCTACCCACTCGTTTACGGGGACGGCATTGTGCTGGTGGGACAATATTGTCCAGGCCGAGGGTAGCAGAACTATTGGGAAGATGAAGTGGTCAGAGTTGAAGAGAATGGTGATCGAGGAGTTTAGTCCTCGTCGAGAGATGGACAGAGTTGAGAGAGAGTTCCTGCAGCTGGAAGCGGGAACGATGACCCACCAACAATACACGACCAAGTTCAACGACATGGCACGGTTGGTGCCAGAGCAAGTGACGCCGGTGTCTCGCAAGATTAACCGGTATATTCAGGGGTTGCCAGCCGAAATTCGTTGGCATTTGATTTCCGCCCGACCCAGTACTTTCAGGTCGGCGGTGGATTTAGCTGGGAGGTTGTACGATGAACGAGCCGCGTTGGCGAAATCTGAGGGCAGTAAGAAGCGAAGTGATGAGAGGAAGTGGCAGGGAAAGAGGTTTGGTCGGGGTGATACTTCGACAAGTAGTAAGAAGGCACGGGTTGATGAACGCCGTGTGGTAGTGACAAGTGCAGGATCGAGAAAGTGTGGGAAGTGTGGGCGAGAGCACGGTGGTGAGTGCAGATGGGGGCTGAATGTATGTTTCAAGTGTGGAAAGCCCGGTCATATGGCCAAAGAGTGTAAAGGAATGAGATGCTTTAACTGTGGGGAAAGTGGTCATATGAATAAAGACTGTAAGAAGCCGAGATCTGAGGGTTCCGGTGTGAAGAAGACAGGGGGTGAAGGATCGAAAGCGAGCGCCAGAGCATTTACGATGACACAGGAAGAGGCGAGGACGGACCCTGATGTAGTGTCCGGTACGTTCCTGGTGAACCAAACCTTAGCCTCTGTATTATTTGATTCGGGTGCCAGTAGGAGTTTCATTTCTGCTGCTTTTTGTGCCAAATTGCCTGTTAGTAGTAGACGTGTGGATGTACCGTTTGATGTAGAGACTGCTATAGGTAAAACCACCAGGATTTCAGAGGTAATTGAGGGTTGCGATGTAGAACTAGAGGGTCACAAATTCCCAGTTAAACCCTTTGCGATGACGTTAGGTGGTTTCGAATTGGTGCTTGGAATGGACTGGTTGGCAGATTTCGAGGCGAACATTGTGTGTCGCAAGAAGACGATCAGTTTGACAGCGCCTGACGGTAGTCCAGTGATAGTTTATGGGGATCGGGTTACTACGATTCCGAAGGTGATCTCAATGGCAGTGGCGGGGAAATGTATGAGGCGTGGATGTAACGCCTATTTATGTTATGTGAAAGATGTAGAGAAGCCAGCACCACAACTGTCTGATGTTCCGGTTGTGTGCGATTTCCCAGACGTGTTCCCGGAAGACTTATCGGGATTGACACCTGACAGAGAGATCGAGTTCCAGATTGATTTAGTACCAGGCGCCCAACCTGTTGCCAAGGCACCATACCGATTGGCCCCGACGGAGATGAAAGAGTTGATGGAACAGTTACAAGAGCTGTTGGATAAGGGGTTTATTCGACCGAGTATCTCACCTTGGGGTGCTCCGGTCCTGTTTGTAAAGAAGAAGGACGGTAGTATGAGGATGTGCATCGACTACCGCGAGCTGAATAAGCTGACAGTAAAGAACAGATACCCCTTGCCGAGGATCGACGACTTGTTTGATCAACTTCAGGGTGCTAGTTGGTTTTCACGTATAGATCTTCGATCAGGCTACCATCAACTGAAGGTGAAGGAGCAGGATATCCCTAAAACAGCTTTTCGTACGCGCTACGGTCATTATGAGTTCCTCGTTATGTCATTTGGTCTGACCAACGCGCCAGCTGCTTTTATGGACCTGATGAATAGGGTGTGCCGGCCGATGTTGGATAAATCAGTGATTGTATTTATTGATGACATCTTGATTTATTCAAGGAGTGAGACTGAACATGCCGGTCACATTCGCGAAGTTCTGGAGACGTTGAGAAGGGAGAAGTTGTATGCTAAATTCTCCAAGTGCGCATTCTGGTTGCGTGAAGTTCAATTCTTGGGTCACGTGGTAAATCCGGACGGGATTATGGTCGATCCGGCGAAAGTGGAAGCAGTTATGCAATGGAAGTCTCCGAAGACGCCGTCCGAGATCCGAAGTTTCTTGGGTTTGGCGGGTTACTACCGAAGGTTCATCCAAAACTTTTCCAAAATTGCTTCTCCACTAACAAAGTTGACCCGGAAGGATGTGAAATTTGTATGGGGTCAAGCTCAAGAGAAGGCGTTTGAAGAATTGAAGACGCGATTGACCCAAGCTCAAGTATTAGCGTTACCCGAGGGGAGTGAAGATTTAGTGGTTTATTCTGATGCCTCCTACTCGGGGTTGGGGTGTGTATTAATGCAGAGAGGAAAGGTGATAGCTTATGCATCCCGACAGCTGAAAGTTCATGAGGTTAACTACCCTACTCATGACTTGGAGCTAGCAGCTGTGGTTTTCGCGTTGAAGATTTGGCGGCACTATCTGTACGGGACGAAGTGCACCATCTTCACGGACCACAAAAGCTTGAAGTACTTCTTCGAGCAAAAAGATCTGAATATGAGACAACAGCGATGGTTGGAGCTTATAAAAGACTATGATTGTGAGATCCATTACCATCCGGGCAAAGCCAACGTGGTGGCGGATGCCCTTAGCCGAAAGGAGAGGCCCGAGCCAATTCGAGTGAAGGCGTACCAGCTAATTATGACCTCCGATGTAATGAAACAGGTCAAAGAGTTCCAAGATGAGGCTTTGAAAGACGAACATCTTAACTTTGAACGAATGAGAGGTGTGGTCGCGGAGTTGGGAGAAAACGCAACGGGTGTTAGAACTCGGTTTGGGCGTATGTGGATTCCTCGTCTTGGGGATCTACGAATGAAGATTTTGGATGAAGCTCATAAGTCTCGATACTCCATTCATCCCGGTGCTACCAAAATGTACCAAGATATGAAGAAAGATTACTGGTGGCCGGGTATGAAACGTGATGTGGTGGAGTATGTGAACCAATGCCTCACGTGTTTGCAAGTAAAGGCAGAGCACCAGAAGCCGTATGGAAAGATTCAGCCGTTGGACATACCGGAGTGGAAGTGGGAGCACATCACCATGGATTTTATCACAAAGCTGCCACGTACCCCGAAAGGGTATGATACGATCTGGGTGATTGTGGATCGATTGACGAAGAGTGCTCACTTCTTACCGATGCGGGAGACATATTCGTCCGAGAAGTTGGCTGATCTTTTCATCAAAGAGGTTGTGACTCGTCATGGTGTACCGGTGTCGATTGTATCTGATCGCGACACACGGTTTACATCCAAATTCTGGAAGAAATTCCACGATGCTATGGGGACGAGATTACATATTAGCACGGCTTATCATCCTCAAACTGATGGTCAGTCTGAAAGGACCATTCAGACTTTGGAGGACATGCTCCGAGCATGTGTTATTGACTTCGGGGGAAGTTGGGATAACCATCTACCGTTAGCTGAGTTCTCATACAATAACAGTTATCATGCCAGTATCGGCATGCCACCCTACGAGATGCTATACGGTAGAAGATGCAGGACACCCGTCTGTTGGGGTGAAATTGGTCAGAAGGAATTGGGAAGCGTCGAAGTGGTAGAGGCTACGACTGAAAAGCTTGAAAGAATTAAAGCGTATATGAAAGCTGCCAAAGACCGACAGAAATCGTATGCCGACAAACGACGCAGACCGATTGAGTTCCAGGTGGGAGATCGTGTTATGTTGAAGGTCTCACCTTGGAAAGGGATCATTCGATTCCGGAAGCGGGGTAAGTTGAGTCCGCAATATATAGGCCCTTTCCGAATCATTGCTCGAGTAGGAGAGGTGGCCTATAGGTTAGATTTGCCAGATGAACTAAGTGGAATCCACCCGACTTTCCACGTGTCTCATCTGAGGAAGTGTTTGGCGGACGAAGACTGATGTGTTGCAAAACACATATGTTTTTCATGCGATTTCTGTATATATTTTTAGTCTTTATTTTCCGTTTTTATTAGTTTTCGGTTTCTATTTACGTATTTGTGTATTTGCAGGTATTTGTGATTCAAGGAGCGTAAATGGTTGATTTTTGAAGAATAAACAAGCATGCGAGCTAAGGAACGGAAGAAGCTTGGTCAAATGGGAGATTTCTGAAAATCCTTATCTTGGCGCGTCGCCAAGATGATGACAGGATCTGAGAGACGCGCCAAGATTCCCGCGTCAGAAATCGACTATTTTGTTTTTAGCGCGTAGCGAAGATTTTGGTGGTTATTTTGGCGACGCGCTAAGATTGCTAAACCGAGAAATTTTGCCCTAGATCATTATTTAAGGTTTTATAAAAAACCTAATGGAGGGGACGGCAGGAGGCGACTTCCAGACGAAAAAGGAGACGATTTTGGAGATCCCAAGCAGAGAACAAGCAATTGGAAGCATCAAGGAGCAAGGATTGAGCAAGAGGATTGAAGATTCAAGGGTGTTATTCATCGGTTTCATCTTCTTCTTGTTTACTCTTGCTTTTGAATCATGTTTACTGAGTTGTTTATGAACTTTAGCTACTGTTTTGATATGGTTCTTGGGTAAACTTCTGTAGCTACCTAGGTTTTGATGAATATGCATGTTTGATTATGAATTTTATCGGTTTTTGGAACAATGATTGTGTTTAATTGCTAATGAGAAGATATTGGTTTGAATGATCAGTTGTGGACGTGTGTTTAGATCAGTTTTGAGTAGTGATTTATCATTCCACGTGTTCCTTGGTGATTGTCTGTCATAGAATTGGTACATGCTAGGTCATTTACTATATGTTTGCGATTTTGGATGATTTGCTAGACGTAGTGAGTCATTGGAATGATTTGTCTTGAAATTGACTAACTAAATATGCAACTAATCTTAATACTGTGAAGTTGATTAGGTTATCGGTTTGTCTAGTGTGTTGCGATTGCTAGGTTAGAGTCTCTGTGAGGAGTTCTGTCTAGTTTACCCTTCACATCTTGTTTACCGAATCTGATCAGTCACCCGATATCTATCCCCTTGCCTTAGGACCGCTCGCGCTGTGAAGTAGAGTGTCTGTCTTAGGGTATTGAGTCACTTGCGCCGTGAGGTAGAGTGTCTTTCGGGTGCCTTGTTAGCATAGTTGGAGAACCTGTGAGGGGAATCCATTAACGGTGTTTTATCGGCTTATTAGGTCAATCTAGTTGCTTCCCTTGAAAGTGTCGAGGTTTCTCTAGGTCCCTTTTAAGTTAGTATCTTCAGATCCCGGTTACACAAGTATTTCCAAAACCGTTAGAAGAAAAGCCAAAACATGTATAGGATTCTTGCCTAGGTAGTGTTTACTTCTCCTGATTTAAATCTAGTCAATTCCTTGTTTTCTGTCCAGTCTTAGTTCTTTTAAAGTAATTTAAAACAAACCCCCCATTTACTTTCATTTAGTATTTTTAGTCGAGTCTTAGGTAAGTTTACTTTACGTTTTCCATACAGAAATCTTTGGGTTCGATAACTCGGACTTTAAAGCTATTCTGCAATTGACCGGTACACTGCCGGTTGTGTTGCTTAGGATTGAGTCTTAGTCTTAGTTTTATAAATTTAAAGCTTTTCAGTGTCTAGTTTAGAATAAATTTCTGTTAGTTTTATTTAGATAGTCTAGCACACATCAAAGTTTTTGGCGCCGTTGCCGGGGATTTCTTGGCGATTGCGTTAATTAGACTTACTTGATTTAATTGCTATCTGTGCTAAGTGTTTTTTTTTAATTAGTTTGTTTTCAATTCTATTTGTTTTTATTTTATTTGTTTGAGTCAGTCTTACGGTTTTTAATTTTGTGTTTTACAGGTTTATGCCCCGTTTGAGATCACAAGGACCACCTCCGGATCAAGATTTGCAGCTTGCGTTGCCCAAATTTAAGGGTGGTACTTCTTCTCTTTCTGTTTTTGATTCTACATCTTTTCCTACAGCACCTTCTTTTATTTTTTTTGCATATTCTAGCCCACCTAGTTCACCACACACACATATGGCTGAAAATCAGACTGTTCATCAGCAAGCCACTAATGGTTTCACAGGAGTTAGCAATCCAATCATACTTCCTACCATTGCTAATGATAACTCTTGGCAGATCCCATCCTACGTCATGACAGCTATCTCCAATAACTGTCAATTCCATGGACGCGAGGATGAGGACGCCCCTGCACACATAGGTCGCTTAGAGCGAATAGGTAGAACTTTTAAGCTGCAGGGTGCATCTGATGATGCCATCTTTTTACAGCTGTTTCCCTTTTCACTTGCTGATCGAGCCGCCACTTGGCTCGAATCTCATGCAGCTGGTACTTTCACCACCTGGCCGGCTCTTCGTGAGCGTTTTCTTCATAAATATTTTCCGCCGGCCAAGGCATCTAGGCTTAGAGATGAGATCCACTCATTCAGGATGGAGCCGGACGAGCCTTACTATCGTGCTTGGGAGAGGTTTCAAAACCTCCTTAGTCGTTGCTCCCAGCATGGCTTGTCCGAATGGGCTTTAGTTGAGAAATTTTATAATGGGTTGAATTATGAAACTAGGGCTAGATTCGATACTTCTGCGGGAGGGCACTTAATGGGTAAGAAAAACGTGAATGAATGTAATGAAATGTTTGAGAGTTTTGCCCAAGCAGAACATGAGCAGCGGTCTGGAAACAGGAATTCCAGTCCTGCCACTGGTACCTCATCTCGAGGAGTTCACCATGTCACCATGGATACTAGTGTGGCTGCTGCTCTTGATAGCCTAGTTCGTGAGGTTAGAGAGCTGAAAAGAAGGTTGATAGGTGTGAGCTATGTAGAGGTGACCATGCCACTAATGAGTGCCCTTTGATAGGTCAAGAGCAAGCCAGTTATGTAGGTAACAATTCTTATAACCCCGGTTGGAGAAATCAGAACAACTGGCGTTCTTCAGGTGCTCCCCCAGGTTTCTCACAGAATTCTAATCAAAACCAAGGGCAGGGTAGTGGTTCAGGTGGTCAGTCAGGGCAGAATAGTGGAGATTTAAGTAGAATAGAGAATCTGTTGACTCAGTTAGTGGTTAAGGATTCTAAGACGCAGCAGATTCTAGCTGAACATGATATCTTATTGAAAAATCAGCAATCAGCTTTCCTAGATCTTCAGAGGACTGTAGGGGATATAGCTAGAAGGTTAGATGAGAAGCCCCAAGGTCAGTTGCCCGGTAATACTCAACAGAACCCGAATGCACATGTTAAGGCTATTACAACTAGGTCGGGTAGGCAGTTAGATGAGGTGAGAGGCCCTATAGTTGAGGAGGTCATGTTTGAGAAGGATGAGAGTGAGAAGGTAGTAGAGAATCCCTCTGGGGATAGTGCTGTTAGGAAGCCTAGTGTGTTTGAGCGTTCTCCGGTGATTGATCATTCCCGTCTCCCATTTCCCGATAGGCTTAAGAATCAAAAGTATGAAAAGGATTACGGGCACTTTTTAGATTTGTTTAAACAATTGAAGGTCAATCTCCCGTTCATAGAGGTAATTAAGTGGATGCCTAGGTATGCTAAATTTTTGAAAGACCTTTTGAAGGATAAAAGCAAACTAGGTGAAATTTCGAGTGTTTCCTTGTCGGGTGAGTGTTCTGCGGTGGTCATGAACCAACTACCGGAGAAATTGGCAGATCCCGGGGTCTTCACAATCCCGTGTCTGTTTGGTAGTGAAGTTCAATGCCACGCGTTGGCAGATTTAGGAGCTAGTATCAATCTTATGCCCTATTCCTTGTATGAGAAGCTAGGTTTAGGTGAGTTGAGCCCAACGCGCATGACACTTTCCCTTGCTGATAAATCTGTTAAGCATCCGCGGGGAATTGTAGAGAATTTATTGGTTAAGGTTGGTAAGTTTGTGTTCCCCGTGGACTTTGTAGTCTTAGACATGGAGGCTGATGAACGAGTTCCTATCATTCTAGGTAGACCCTTCTTGTGTACTGCTAAAGCTAACATTAATGTGTTTAAGGGTGAGATCACACTTCACGTGGGAGAGGAGAGTGTAGTGTTTGAGGTTGCCAAATCGATTAGGGGTCCTAGTATTCCAAAAGAGTCGGTGTCCTTGATCAATTTGTGTGAGGTGGATGATAGGATGATGGAGAATGAGAGAGTGTATTCAGTTGAGGAGGAGGATGAGTTAGATCGAGTGTTGAATGAGTTTATGCGAGTTTGTGAAAGTGATGATGAGTTAGTTGATTGTGAATTTGAGAAGTTTGTGGTTGAGGATAGCAAATCCCCAAGTGTGGGGATGTTAGAGTTTGATAGAGAACCGCCACCATTAGCAAAACCCAAGTGTGGGGATTGTTGTGATTTGATTGATTCTGAATTTGGTGGTTTCTTGTTTAGTAGTGAGTTTGGATGTGAGGTTGTTAGTTTCGGGGGTGAGCTGGGTCTTCATGATCCCCCATAAGTTGATCTGAGTGATGGTTTTTGGGTAGTGACCCGTTTGTAGAGTTTGTAGAGTCAGATTGTTTATTTTATTTGTATTCCCCTTTTTGTTGAGTCAGATTGTTTATTTTTATTTAGTCTGTTTGATGCTGTGTTTGCCTGGTAGAGTGTTTGTTTTGCAGGTTTGGAATAATTCACCCGTACTCAATCTCCATTCGGGTGAATATATCCAACACTTTTTAAGAAGGCAACCAGTGATTCCTGATCGCGAATGAAATGCTATACGATCAGAGGTTTTGGATTCAGACTGTGCACAGATGGAATCTGCTTATTACCAGCTAAGTCTTTTCCAAAACTCTTCTTATTTATGTCTTTCTTTTTAATTTCCACATTGAGGACAATGTTAAATTTAAGTGTGGGGATAGGAAGACATGTGTCTTAGGTTTAATTTAATTGAGTCAGTCAGTCTTTAATATTTGAGTGTGTGTAGTTAGTTTTATTATTTTTGTCTGTTTATTTGAGTCTTAAAAAAAAAAAAAAAAAAAAAAAAAAAAAAGTCCCTGATTTTGATGTTTGCATATATTAAAAATGGAAAATGATAGATAAAATCAGGTGTTCGATTTTTCAAATAGTACATATATAAGATGAATAACTGATTGAAAACATGTCTGATTTGGGATGTGCGGGTAGGCCCAGCTGATCTTGTAAGGTTATCCTAGGAGTATTCTAGTACACTTAATTAAACATTATTAAGTCTTGTGGGTTCTCACCATTGGAAGCCAAAACCGTAGACAGTATAAGGGGTACCACTGTAGGTTAAGACCCAGCTGTAGTTTTTCTAGCAGGCACGCTTTAACAGGCGGCGCCTTTAGGAAATCCACCCATATATTGAGCAAAAAAAAAAAAAAAAAAAAAAAAAAAAGAGAATAATGAACTTAAAATTTTATAAACCTGAGGCCTATGCGTTGGTTGCGGGGGATAGTGACTCTTGCTTGCAACACCTCTAGGAATTGGGTATAATAAGCTTAAGGCTCATGCGTTGGTTGCGGGGGATGGTGACTCTTGCTTGCAACGCCTCTGAGAATTAGGTATAATAAGGCAATGCTCAGAAAAAAAATATATATATATTGAGAAAAGCTCAGAAAAGATGCCAAAAGGGGCACAAACAAATTCCATCTAGAGATAGAGGGATTACAGTTGGGTAGTGGGTTATGGTGGTAGAAAAATCTTAGAAATTTGATTTATTCTGTACCTAGAAAGCTTGAAGCGGGAATAGGTACCGAAGTGTGAGACCCATAATGAATTAATCAAATACTTGAACTTAATTGCAATACGATTGGGGACCTGAATGATCGGCGGTTAGGTTTAAGAGGACAAATATACCTGTGATCGCGGTCAACATGTTATTAGATCTTAATATAAGCCGTTATCCTGAATTTTTTTGAGAACCGAATTTAAACCTGATTATGATTCCATAGCATAATACTTTTTCAGGGACGAAAAAGAGTTAAGTGTGGGGATGTTTGATGTGTTGCAAAACACATATGTTTTTCATGCGATTTCTGTATATATTTTTAGTCTTTATTTTCCGTTTTTATTAGTTTTCGGTTTCTATTTACGTATTTGTGTATTTGCAGGTATTTGTGATTCAAGGAGCGTAAATGGTTGATTTTTGAAGAATAAACAAGCATGCGAGCTAAGGAACGGAAGAAGCTTGGTCAAATGGGAGATTTCTGAAAATCCTTATCTTGGCGCGTCGCCAAGATGATGACAGGATCTGAGAGACGCGCCAAGATTCCCGCGTCAGAAATCGACTATTTTGTTTTTAGCGCGTAGCGAAGATTTTGGTGGTTATTTTGGCGACGCGCTAAGATTGCTAAACCGAGAAATTTTGCCCTAGATCATTATTTAAGGTTTTATAAAAAACCTAATGGAGGGGACGGCAGGAGGCGACTTCCAGACGAAAAAGGAGACGATTTTGGAGATCCCAAGCAGAGAACAAGCAATTGGAAGCATCAAGGAGCAAGGATTGAGCAAGAGGATTGAAGATTCAAGGGTGTTATTCATCGGTTTCATCTTCTTCTTGTTTACTCTTGCTTTTGAATCATGTTTACTGAGTTGTTTATGAACTTTAGCTACTGTTTTGATATGGTTCTTGGGTAAACTTCTGTAGCTACCTAGGTTTTGATGAATATGCATGTTTGATTATGAATTTTATCGGTTTTTGGAACAATGATTGTGTTTAATTGCTAATGAGAAGATATTGGTTTGAATGATCAGTTGTGGACGTGTGTTTAGATCAGTTTTGAGTAGTGATTTATCATTCCACGTGTTCCTTGGTGATTGTCTGTCATAGAATAGGTACATGCTAGGTCATTTACTATATGTTTGCGATTTTGGATGATTTGCTAGACGTAGTGAGTCATTGGAATGATTTGTCTTGAAATTGACTAACTAAATATGCAACTAATCTTAATACTGTGAAGTTGATTAGGTTATCGGTTTGTCTAGTGTGTTGCGATTGCTAGGTTAGAGTCTCTGTGAGGAGTTCTGTCTAGTTTACCCTTCACATCTTGTTTACCGAATCTGATCAGTCACCCGATATCTATCCCCTTGCCTTAGGACCGCTCGCGCTGTGAAGTAGAGTGTCTGTCTTAGGGTATTGAGTCACTTGCGCCGTGAGGTAGAGTGTCTTTCGGGTGCCTTGTTAGCATAGTTGGAGAACCTGTGAGGGGAATCCATTAACGGTGTTTTATCGGCTTATTAGGTCAATCTAGTTGCTTCCCTTGAAAGTGTCGAGGTTTCTCTAGGTCCCTTTTAAGTTAGTATCTTCAGATCCCGGTTACACAAGTATTTCCAAAACCGTTAGAAGAAAAGCCAAAACATGTATAGGATTCTTGCCTAGGTAGTGTTTACTTCTCCTGATTTAAATCTAGTCAATTCCTTGTTTTCTGTCCAGTCTTAGTTCTTTTAAAGTAATTTAAAACAAACCCCCCATTTACTTTCATTTAGTATTTTTAGTCGAGTCTTAGGTAAGTTTACTTTACGTTTTCCATACAGAAATCTTTGGGTTCGATAACTCGGACTTTAAAGCTATTCTGCAATTGACCGGTACACTGCCGGTTGTGTTGCTTAGGATTGAGTCTTAGTCTTAGTTTTATAAATTTAAAGCTTTTCAGTGTCTAGTTTAGAATAAATTTCTGTTAGTTTTATTTAGATAGTCTAGCACACATCAAAGACATGGTCGTTCCACTGGATGATATCGAGGTAGACGAAAAGCTCAATTACGTAGAGCAACCAGTGGCGATCATAGACCGCAAAGAGAAGAGGTTGAGAAATAAAGTGGTTCCCCTTGTGCGTGTACAGTGGCGGCACAGGAAGGGATCCGAGTCGACGTGGGAAACAGAAGAAGAAATGAGGTAGCATTACCCACGATTGTTCGAAGAGTAACAGGTTTCGGGGACGAAACCTAAAATAAGGGGGTGGACTTGTAACACCCGAAAGTTTGACCTTTTGGTAGGCTATGCGACTGAGCCTCAGTCGCCTGTGATTTATGCGACTGGAGGTCATCCGCATGGCTATTCGGCCGATTGAAGCTCAGCCGCACGATTGGAGTTCAACCGCCCGAATGGAGTATGAGCCGCATGGAACATGTGCGATTGAGGTCCAATCGCACAGTGTTGATGCGACTGAAGGTCCAGTCGCCCCTGGACCAGATGCGACTGAGATGTGGGTATAAAAGGGGAGCAGCTCCACTCTCCTCCCATTTTCAGTCGGGAAGAGAGCAGAAAGAGACCGAGAAGAGAAAGAAAGAGGGGAAGGTGCTGCCCGATTGACGAGAAGCAAGCTAATTCGAAGCTCATCAACTCCTACCTGACAATGTGAGTTCTAGAACCCCTCATTTACATGTTTTCTCACGATTTTGGGGCTGGAAACACATTAAAACCCTAGTTTTTAAATAGTGAAAGTTTGACCCATTTGGGTAAATCTTGAGTATTGTGTTTATGGTATGAATTAGGACTAGTATATGCTTGTATGATGTCCTAGTATGAATCCCTGAGGCTAGGGAGGGTTGATTTGGGCTAAAAATGGGTTTAAGACGAGTTTGGGTGCGGGGGTTCGCGACTGCTGTTCATGAAGAACTCCAGTCGCTGCCCAGTTAGGGTTATGCGACTGAAGGGCCATTCGGCCGAATGAGTAATAGTTGATGTCCATTCGCCCGACTGAGACTCAGACGCCCGATTGAGTCTCAATCGCACGATAGGTGATGCGACAGAGGGTTTCGGTCGCACAAGCTCAATCGCAGAGTAGTTCAATCGCACGGTTAAGAGTTAGTCGCATATAACCCAGTCGCAGAGTGTCTAGTCGTACGGAAGGAAGTTCAATCGCACGTTTGAGTACCCATTCGCATGAGTAGCCCAATCGCATGACCCAGTCGCATGGTGGACATGCGACTGGTGGTAGTTCAGTCGCCCGGATAGGGCTGATGTGAGTGAATGTAGAAGTGTATGTATGATGTATGTATGTTAGTATGATGTTGCCATGATAGATGGTGAATACTGATGATATGTAAGTATGTATGTTCCTTATGTATATGTGTCCTATCTTAATAACTTTACGTGAATGAATGAACGAAAGAAATGAATGTATTAAAAACGTAAAGTGAAAGATAATGAAAGAAGGAACATGATGAATGAATGCATGCATTAATGAAAAGAAAGTAAGAAAGGCTTGCAAGCAAATGAAGGAGGTGCACACCCCTGGCAGGTGTTAGCTCAACGGTGTACGGGTTAGCTACCCCGAAGGATGTACATCGGGTCAATCATTGAGATTGACAATGAGGTGAGCAACTTCGTGTTGCAAGAGACTCGGTTAGCAGGCAATCATAAGATTGTCACTGAGGTGAGCAGTCGCGCACTGCAAGAGACTCGGCTAACGTATGTTAGTAGTGAAGTGAAAGATAAGTGGTGCATGTACTTACCCCAGGTGACTGGATCAGCTTTGTGCACAACGTTCGTGGCTAACCACCACAGGTCCAGCACCAGTAGTATGTATGATGAAAGTGGGGTATTGTACATGTCACCGAATGTAATGAACGTTCGAACGAAAGTAAAGAAAGTATGAATGAATGTAACGAATGTTCGAACGTAAGTAATGAATGTAAAGAATGAAAGTAAAGTACGTACGAAAGTACGTGAAGTATGTATGTATGAAAGTAAACGAGAATGATGAAGTGTACACGAATGAAAGTAAGTAATGAATGATGAGATAATAATAATATTATCTACGTGTACGTATGATGTGTGAACACATGTATGAAAGAGCAGCTAATGAGAATGAAAGTATGTTTTATTATAAAACTAGAACTCACTCAGCAACGCTGACTTTTATGTGTTTTCCAGTTCGCAGGTAGTGTTGCTGAGGATGGTACGAGGCGACTACTCAGCTCTTTTGGGATGGCATTCGTTTTTTGATTATGCTGCAACGTCATGTGTTGCGGGCCCATAACGCACGCAACTCATCACGTTGCATGCCATTACGAGATTTCTTGAGTATTCCCCTAAAAGGGATTATTTAAGGAATCTTCTTTAGATTTTGATAAGTTCGCCACGCATTGGAAGCGTGCGCGTAGCACATGCAACGAAATATGTTGCATGAGAGTGTCAAGAATATTCCGTCAGGGTTCCGATGTACGGAATTACCTAAGGAATATTCTTTAGTATAAAAATATAATTTTTATGTTTTGAACTTAATATCTCCTCTAGAGGTCGCTGTATGATCCTATGAGGAGAAACAAAGTAGAGAAAGCTGCATTTTGTAATCGAGTCAATGATGTAATGACTTTTACGAATGAATGAGAATGTATATAATTTATTATTTCCGCTGCGTATTTTATGATTATATACATTATGTACGTTATATGTGCGATGAAGAACCAACCGTAAGGTGCCCGGTAAGCGGGGCCTTACAAATAGTGTTTAAGTATATATTAGAGTCATGAGATACACCAACTTAATTTTACATGTCCACTTGTTCTTTAAAACTAGAGTTAATTAAATGATTGGTCCCTATGTTTTGTCCATATTATAATATTAGTCTCAACTTTTGAGGAATTACAGGTTTGGTCCTTACTATTTGTCAACTTGTTACACGATTGATCCCTGACACTAACTTCTGTTAAGTTTTCCAGTTAAGTGGATGTGAAAAGTCTAAAATACCCTCCTTACTAAAAGACAAAATATTTAAATATAAATTAATTGTATGGGTCCCACTTTTTTAGATTAAACATATATATATATATATATATATATATATATATATATATATATATATATATAAAAGAGGGGAGGATCCAATGGAAACCACTTTTAGGATGAAAACTATGAAAACCAATTAATAACCATTGATCATTTAGATCAATGGTTATTAATTGACATCCCTTATATTTGTTAAGTGAATAAGTAAAATATATATTAATATTAATAAGGGTATTTTAGGTACAAAAACTTCTAGTAACTGATCCCTAAATTAATTCCTAAAAAATGAGTTATTCTTAGCGGAATCAATCGACATTCAAAATTAACCGAATCAAATCGATATTCAGCAATCTTGTTATTGATATACAATGATTCGAATCTGAAATTCATCACATTCTTGAAGAAGAAGTTTGAAGACGAAGATCAGGCGCACGAAGAAACTACATTCAAGATTCATAATGTATATGTGTAAAACTTATAAATTTTTACGAAATTGGTACATATAAATGCCGAAAACTATACAGAGTTGAGAATATTGTTGATTTTGATGTATTTTCTGTGTAATGAGAGAGATTTGTCGATGAATTTTATGTTTATTGGAGTAGTTTTTTGGCGGTAACATTGCGAAATGTTGATACAATTTGATTGTTGGGGAGTTGATGATTATTGTTGGAATTGTGGGTGATGAATGTTAAATCTAGTAGAAATCATAGAAGTAAATTAGTTTTTTATGGGATGTTGGCTGTGTTATGTACAGAATAGATTGTAGAGTAAACCGATGGTACATATGTGTACCAAAAAATTTAAAACGATTTCAGTGGTGTTGAATGAACATTTTTAACATTTCAAAGAAGATTATTAGAAGTTTAAAGACTTAATTTACTTGAAGAAAATACTGAGAAATTTTAAATTTTTAAAGATGACTCTGAATATATGGAAGCTTATTTTTTGTAGTACATATATGAACCTTAAAGACATACATACGTAGTTGTTTAAATATTTGCAAAAAACCAACAATAGTTGTTTTGTGTGGGAAAAGATTAGGACTTTTCCTTCCAAACGGTTAATATATGTCAATGAAGGACTACAACTTTTTTTGTGTAAATGTGTGCAGTGAATTCTGTTATATATGTTGTATTTAGAAAACTTTTAAAGACTATAATTTGGTATGCAGTTAAAATGAAAAGTGAAAGGATCGTAAAACGGACAAGTTTTAGTAAGTTCACAAACACTTCCGATGATCCGATTGAGGTAGATGATATTGAAGACCCATCGCCTAAAATCGAAGGTAAAACATTTGTATTTTTTGTGTTTTCTAGACATGAGTTACATATAGGAACAATAGTGAATCCTGTTATGTTCTGTATATGTTGTTTTAATAAAACATGTACATATATGTATTAGGGTGCATATGTTTTTGGTTGCTTGTTCATATATATAAGGTTTCTGGTACATATATGTATCAATTGCATATATGAACAATAGTGAACCCTGTTATGTTATGTATATATTATTTTAATAAAACAAGTACATATATGTATAGAAATGTGTTACATATAGGCAGAATCTTTGCACAGTCAACTGGTACATATATGTATTAAAACATTATACATATATGTATTAAACCATTTTTACTTGTAAAAAAGGTAATACAAAAGGAGGTTTTTGACTTTATAAAAAGTGTTTATATATGTACCACTTGTATTCTTTTACATATTGTAAAACAGTGGTACATATATGTACCACTTGTAGTATAAACATTCCTGTTATTTTTTTGAAAAAAATTAAATTAGTAAGCAGACAAATTAAACATGATTGGAACCCCCAGTTGTTATCTTATATTAGTATTGACCAGGACATACATAAAGGTTCCTGATTTATATGAAAAAAATACAAACCATCATCGTACTAATGTGATTATACAAATGTGTTACATATATGCACAATCTTTGCACAGTCAACTGGTACATATATGTATTAAAACATTGTACATATATGTAACTTTGAATTCTTACCGTATATGTTCAATTATTAATTTCAATAACTGTTTTGGCTTGTAAATGATGAACCTTTATTATACATACACTTTGACTTATTTGTGCAGTGTACAAATATTTGGAACGAAGAATTGCCCTTGTACAACTTTATACCATCTTATCAGCTTGACACCAGGCCAACAAATATTTAATGATGTGATCGATTCTTGGGCTAAAGTTTTAAACCACACTGAAAAGGATAGAAGCCTAAGCTCACCATATCGTATTTTTAGTGGGATAAACCCATTTGTAAGTATGTTACATTCAAATGCATGAAATATATCATGTAATCACCTTTCTAACGTAAAGTTGTTTAACTTGACAGCTTGGGTGGATAATTGAAAGCAACGTAGAAAGTGATGATGAACGATTAAGTCATTTTAGGACAAACTTTGAGAATTTTGTGGAAGGAGGCGTGAGTATTGGTGATCTGAAGAACTGTGACCTTTTATTTTTTCCATTCTTAGAGAAAAACCATTTTACTTGATATGCTTAGAATTAAAGTACCCGGACATCACAGTGATTAACAATAACGCTAACAATCAAAGTATTATTAGGTTTGAGGATGATTCTGAGTTTGGCAAAAAAGGAACACCCTTTAAAGTAGTACGTTGTTTTTTATTATCATATATTATATTTTACTAATTAAATTTGAAACTGTCCATAAATGTAATTGTGACGTATTGTTTAAATTATAAATGACAGAAACATATTCTTGTGGCGTATTGAGATCGTTGGATCATCCAAAATGGAAAGAAATTGAAGCAGCAATTCCTATGAAGTTAAAAATCAGCTGGAGTACGACAAAGAACGCGGTGGATTGTGGCATATTTGTAATGCGACACATGGAGACATCCATGGGAAGTCATGTAAAAAAATTAGGATTGTGGTTTTCCTTCAGACGAAAACAAAATGAAGCCAAAATCAGAAATTTAAGGAAGAAATACGCGTTCAAAATTCTAACTTGCGACCTTAATATCTACAAGGCTAAGGTGATGCAGGAAGCTGAAGTATTGGATCAAGAATCAACAGCATAGATATAAAATCATGGCGTTTAATTTTTGAAGTATTTTGATGGCTTTTAGTTTTTTTATTGGGTCAACAAACGGTTGTGAAAATGTATAGATTAGTATAACTTATCTAGAACGATTTGACAGATGATTATGAATTTGGATGGGGTAATTATGAATGTTTTGGAATGTTATGTTTACTTATTTTGTACAAGTTGTAGTCTTACACAAAATGATGATGTCGAGTTACTATAAACAATGGTACATATATGTACATATACTTGCATATACTTTCATTATCATTGGATCCTCATATGATGTTGTGGAGTTTCTACAAATAGTGGTACATATATGTACCACATTCATAACAATTTCTCTTAATGTTTAAATTCATAGCTTTACTTATGGAATATTCTAAAGTTAATACATATATGTACTGTTTGGAAAAAAGTCATGTAAAAATGTATTATGAAATTAAGATATGAATACTGTTTTAGGTATGAATTGTAAAGACAATTGTTACATATATGCTCATACAATTGTTGGTACCATTTATCTATATACGGACAAGTATACATAATTTTAGGCTTACAAAAATACATATACATATATCCAATTTCTAAATTCACAAATAGTACATATATGCATATTTGAATAGCAACATGTACACATGTGTATGAGTGCATTGACAAGTTACCAAAAATTGTAATTAATAAAAATTTCTAAAGTCAAAATGAAATTTTATAAGGTACTGATATTATTAAAAACAAAACAACTTAAACATCTACTCCTGATCGTCCTCATTGGATTGTTCTTGATCTTCTCCGTCGTCGCTTTCGTCTTCAATTGAAATGTAATCAGATGATTGATCTGATAAGTCGTCTTCTTCAATACGTTCTTGGCACACCTCCTTATTAAGTAATTTTAATTTTCAGGGCAATTATGAGAGTAATGACCACGAACATATTTGCCACAAAATTTACATAACCTCTTAGGCTTCTTCCTTTTGGACTTTGCCTTCTCACCAGGACCAATCAGCCGCCTATTCCTCACACAACCTTTGTTCCTTATTCCATTCGGTGGTTTGTAGTGTACTTTATTGGGATGAGGTTGATGTAAAACCTCTTCAAAAACAACACCTTTTTGGTTGTATGATGGATCATGAGGAAATTCATTAAATTTCTGTCTTAATCTCTTGAATGTGCTGTTCCAGCAATTTTAGCCTCTCTGTATCCAACCTTATCCTATCAACGCATTGTTGCATACTGTCTGTTATACGAGATCTAATTACAGAATTTTCAGACCGATTAGCACAGTATCTGTATTCCATACTAAAAACCCTTTTTGGTAGCGCATCTTTTCTCCATCGTCCATGTATATATTGTTGTGGAATTTTTTCAATCTTATGATGCCTGAATACGCAGAACACATGTCTACATAGATATCCAACACGTATGAATGACATGCAAGAACATGAGACTGAATGGTCTGATGAATGAAGAATAACCTGGACTTGTAAAAAAAATTGATGAATAATTAATAAAAAGATGATACAATAAAACAACTATCTGTGTATTGAAGTAGTTTATTTTGATTATTATGAATTTGGTACATATATGTACCACTGTTTGTAGAAACCCCACAACATCATATGAGTAAAATATGATAATGAAGGTATATGCAAGTATCTTTACATATATGTACCATTGTTTTATAGTAACTCCACATCATCATTTGGGTAAGACTACAACTGGTACATATATGGACACTTAATATAAGGTGAAAAAACTCTTTTAGTATTACCTTTTTAACAATTACTTACAGCTGATATATATATTGTAAAATAAGAATATAGTACACGTATGTAATTGTAAGGGTTGATATACATAAATAAAGAATTAACATACGTATAAGGTTTCATAAAAAAGAAAAAATAAACAAGAATATACCTTAAATTCATTTATGACATCCGCCCTATTATCTTGATGTGCAATGATATAGTTATATTTTCCTTCTGTTACCTCACGGTTGACTATGTAACATAGCGTCTTGTACTTTGTATCTCCTTTTGCACCTCAAAAAAATGTTACGTGTGTATATCTTAGAAGCATGACGTTCTATTAGTAAACTAGTTAGGAAAGTAGGAACTGTGGTAGTGGTGTTGAATTCTAGAACACGCTGATTATATCTTTGACCATCTATAGCATTGTCGAAACACAGTAGGAACTGTAGGATGGACTAGAATTATTTTGAAATATGAGTTCGAGCTTTCGCATCTTGACGTAGTTTTCATCAGACAACACACTGGGATATCCTTGAAATATCCGGGCACCCACTGCTCTCTTATAGAAAACATATCGGATAGCCATTTGTGATCTTGTAGATCAAACTTCTCTATTAATAACTTCCATCTACACTCAAAGTCAGATGGAGTTAGATAGACATTCCATACGAGCTTGTGAATGGATGCACGAATATTAATGTTGTTCAAAAAATGTCCAGAAACCTTCAAAATTAAAAAAAAAAGAGTTAGATGTTGTTTCGAACACAAATTTGAAAAACTACCCAAAAAAAATTAACAATTACATTGTGCCTCTTCAATATATTTGATACGTATATGTATTTAATTTGAAAATACATTGAAAACATATGGACTTGAAGCATGATAAATATTAGCACACCTTAGACGGGAGTTTATTGGTGATATGCCACATACAAAGCCTATGAATTGATTTGTCCAACACCTTTAAAACTGCCTGCTTCATAGCTGCATCTTGATCCATTAGAACTAACAATGGCTGCTTGTGGTTATGAGCCTCCATAAAACAATTGAGCAACCAAGTGTATGATTCAATGGTCTCATCGTATAACAATGCCACACCAAAAGTGACACAACTTTTATGATGATCAACGCCAGGAAATGGAACAAAAGTCATATTATACCTGCATAATACATATATTATTCAATTATGAAAAAGTATAAAAAATCTATAATAACTAACATACTTGTTAGTCTGGTATGTTGCGTCAAATGCTAGCACATCACCAAATGCTTGATAATTGACCTTAGACACCTCATCTACCCAAACAGATTCCTAATCTCGTCGCCAACTGCTACAAACTTGAAAGTGAAATTGTTTTCACATAACACCCGATGTTCCATCCTATCTATAAAAAATTGACAATCACTATCACTAATAAAGTTGGTTATATCCCTACTAAAGTTTTTATAATCAGTTTTAGTTCCTCGAACCATATGATGACCGCCCTTTAATGCAACTTGCAGCCTATGTGCTTTCGAAGGACCAACACTTGTCAAACGACACTTAGCAATGTA